>JAOWBN010176169.1:0-17824 GCA_028565015.1 Pinguicula moranensis
GGAGAAGAGCTCGTGAACATGTTTTTTCTCCCCGACTAGATTTCAAAGTTTCAAGTGTAAATGGATTAAATATTTTACTTCCAAATGTTTGTGTAATTTTGAAAGCATTGAGACATTCCCGAGCAACTCGGCACTTAACTAATATTTGAAGGCAAGATGAAAAAAAAAAGATGATAACTTGTGCTTATGGCTGTTGAAGTTTCACTGCTACTTCGCATTAACGGGTTCTGAATTATTTGAAATTGAAATCCTTAAAAATAGGCTTATGTTGCTAGGATGACGTCAGGCGAATTTAGAGGGGGTAGGCCGGGCTATCCGCCCTTAATTTGGATGGAAGAAGGTGATAGTTGAGTTTGGGTTGTTCTTGAAAATTATGTAAATTTTAGGGTTTGGTGAAAAAAAAAAAAAAAAGATAGATGAGGAAGAAGAAGATAGTGGTGGGTTGAGACCCTTTTTCTTTTTATTACTTTCATAAAAAAAAAAAAAAAAAATAACGCCTAACAATTTTTTTGAATATTTTTATTATTTTACTTTCTAAATTTTATGATAAATATTAAAAAAAAATAGGCTCCTAAAAAAATATTAGGTATTTTAAATTATTGTATAATTTTTTTTTGTTAAATTATTGTATAGTTGTATAAGTTTAAAAAAAAATAGACTTAGCATAATTTTAATAGAAGAAGTTCTTCTATCTGTTTATTACTCAAAAAAAATTTAATTCCTAAAAGAAATTAGGCGCTAAATTTTTTTTTGCCTACCAAGATTTTTTAAGCCAACCTAAATTATTTTTCGCCCTTGATTGGAGCCACAATTTCTTTTTCAGATTCAAGTAAAAATGAGAAATGATATAGCGCAAGAAAAAGACGGGCAAGAAACGCAAGAATTGCATCACAATCATTCATTCATATAAGACCCATCAACCTAAACTCATCTCAATCATTCATCCATGTGGGATCCACTGTTTCTTGTATTTTTCTTGTGATTTTTTCTTCCGTTATATCATTTCTCAGTAAAAATACTCATAATCGCATACAATATCTGCAGTCTGTCGTAAAGCAGAAATATTGCTAACCTCTTCTATGATTTCAACAACGATAGAGATTAGGTTAGGATTAATGGGCTATCTGCCCTGGCTTAGTTGTATCACGAAAATCCATTCTATTTCACTTATCGTCGTCAGTAATGAACTTTTATTCCTTTCTCCTTTTTCTCTATCTCCGCTACTCGTCCTCATCCGCTTGGTTGTCGGTGGACTCATTTTCACAAACGCTGTCGTCACGAATCCCCTCTGTTGTGTTTACTTACCTCTCCTCTCGGTACTTGATGGTTGAGTCGGGGATCAAACAATGTTCTAAATCTAGTAAAAAAAGATGACTTATTCAAAATTAATAAATGCTGTTCTTCCGGAAAAGTTCATTAGGTGGGGGATTGAGATTGATCTCAAGGCAAAATGAATTGGGAAAGCGAGAGAGCGACTCTAGAAGAGATTGAAGAAAGTCTCATAAATGACGGAGGGTACATATCAATGTCCAATCACTGAAAGTAGACAGTAGTCAATTAAATGCATAACTATATCATTTCCAAATTCTAATCTTAATTTTTCATAATCTTGTATTTTTATAAATGACATTTAAATCAAATTTCAAATGAATGAAACATACCTACAAATCATTACTAACCAGTATGAATCACGAACTCTTTTATAGAATTCATGATTGCAACACTTCCTTCTATACCAACCAGTCAGCAGACCCCACCCAACCCGCAAAAATGATATAGCACGAATTCTAAGGTGCATGAATGCTCTAGAATGGGCAAAATGATCATTTTACCTTCGTGTTAAACACAACATCCCTATTTAACACATGAGCAAAACGGTTATTTTGCCTATTCGTGGGCATTCGTGCGCCTCAAAATTTGTGCGCTATATCATTTCTCCGCAACCCGAGACCCAGTATTCTTTTTAATGTTAGCCAACAAGGGGGTTTTAGCCTTCCTTCTGTAGATCAAACCCTACTCTCTAGTTTCTCTATTCTACTCTTGTCTTGCATATTAAAAACTTTGTTGGTCATCTTATCTTGTCTTCCATGATTGTTTTTTTATTAGGGTCGATCATACACTTGGTCTAGTTAAGATCAAAGATCATATAGAAGAAAAGGAAGTCGGAGAAATCCTTTTTAAGCCTCAAGTTGGGATATTCCAGACTCGCTCGGTCACCACTGGCTACCATGTCGGAGACGCTGCAAAGCCGGCTCAGGCGGGAGTTACAGTTAGCGGTTCAAAGCATTCACTGGACTTACAGCATGTTCTGGAAACTTTGCCCACAAAAGGAGTAAGTTTTCATCCAGTGGTCCTTCGCCTCCAAGGCTTAAAGTTCAATGTGTGCGTATTTATAAATTTAGAATTTGATCTGATGCATGTGAATAGAATGTTAATATGGAGTGATGGGTATTACAATGGAGCCATCAAAACAAGAAAAACGGTACAACCAACAGAAGTCACCACGGAGGAGGCAGCTTTTCACCGGAGCGAGCAGCTGAGAGAGTTATATGAATCACTCACTGCCGACGAAGCAACGCCAAAGCCAAGGCCGCCCTCCTCCCTGTCGCCAGAAAACTTGACGGAATATGAGTGGTTCTACTTAACGAGTATCTCGTTCTCTTTCCCTCTCGGAGACGGGTCAGTATTTTCGGTTCATCAATTTATTTTCATTTTTTGTTGCATTTTCAATCCCATTTGTTATTTGTCTATAAAAATTGCATGCTTACAAGTTGTGGAGTGGAAGATTCTAGAATTTGAGAAGTATGGGGAATGATCGAACGAAATTGCGAAATGAAACACACAATTTGGGGAAATTTGTTGAGAGGATTTCTCTCATTTTTTGATAATCGCCAAAATTATAATTGTTTCTCTCACACTTGATGAAATACAATTTTGCTTTTGCTTTCTTTAAATATATTTGATGATAAATCGCAAAACTACAAACAAAAACGTGTAGGCTGAGAATATGAAATTTCTTTCTTCTTCGACCAATTGATCAAGGCGGATCAAATGCCCAGCAATATGCCAAGTCATTTAAAATCTTTGCGCGATCTTGTGCTGATATCGGGAATACGTTTTTATACTTAGGTTTCCTTCTTCATTTCTTCATTCTTCAGTATTAACTCTTCTTTATCTGCTGATTGCTGCAGTGTGATGGCTACCAAATGTTGATCCACTGCAGCTTTATTTTGTTGATACAACAACAACAATGTACCCAATATATTCCCAACTAAGTTGGGGTCTAGGGGTCAGATGTACGCGGTCTTACCTTTGTAATTATACGAAGAAGTCGTTTCCGTTGCGACCTCATATGCATGCGTCATTTGATGTATTAAGTTCCAATAACTTCACTAAATAGAAGCACTGGAATTTAATAGAGCTATTTTGCTCTAATTCATAATTAGCACAAAGCTAAAAGAATTATCAATGATGACTCTTCTAGTGCTTTATTTGAATACTTGAACACCCCCTGCTCAAGATCAGCATTCTATAAGCTTATCTTGCACAAGATAGAACAAAATGCAGGCTTGGCAAGAGCCTTTGTGAACATATCAGCAAGCTGATTCCTGGAGGTAACATGTTGCGGTTGAATTATACACGATTTATATAGATCACGGATAACATGGCAGTCAATCTCGATGTGTTTAGTCCGTTCATGAAAATAGGATTGGCGGTTATATGAATAGCCGCTTTATTGTCGTACCAAAGATGTATAGGAAGGGTTGGAGCAATCTGAAAGTCTGTCATCATGTAGGTGATCCATTGCACTTCTTTCTGTTGTAGACATTCCACGGTATTTTGCCTCAGCTGAAGAGCAGGTAATGGTGGCTTGTTTCTTGGTCTTCTAAGAAATAAAGTTGGAGCCAAGGAAAATACAAAACAGTCAAAGAGTGCCTTGAAGTACGATAATTTCCCAAATTAGCATCACTAAAGGCAGCCAGAACAAAGGAGCTGGAGCTGGAATAAAACAGACCAAGTGTCTAATTTTCAGGCAGATATTTGAGCACATGAGTGGCGGCGGCCCAATGAGAGTTATGTGGATATTGCACAAATTGACTGAGCTGTTGAACAACATAAGTCAAGTTCGGACGAGTGAAATTAAGATACAACAGTCTTCCCACCAAGCGACGGTATTTTTCAGGGTTGTGATATCGGGGTGAAGCATCTTTAGTTGAAGATTCAAACTTCAAATCAGCAGGTAATGAAGTGGATGTAGGCTTACTATTCAAATGACCAGAATCATTCAACAAGTCCCAGATATATTTGTGTTGACTAATCTATATACCATTCTGAGATCTGCCTATTTCCATCCCAAAAAGTATTTTGCAACTCCCAAATCCTTGATGGAAAAGGCATTGTGCAAGTAGGACTTTACTTTGTTCATTTCTGACAGAGAGGTACTTGTGAGAATGACATCATCAACATACACTAGAAGAAATAGCTAATGATTTTTAGTCACCAAAGAGAAAAAGCAGGGGTCATGAGCAGACTGCTTGACGCCATAAGTGTTCAGCTCGTTGGTGAACTCAATGTTCCATTGCCTTGATGCTTGCTTAAGGCCATAAAGTGACTTGAGTAGATGACAAACCTACCCCTTTTTGGCCTCATCATATCCTAGTGGTGGATGCATATACACTTCTTCATCTAAAAAACCATGCAGGAAAGCATTGTTGACATCCAATTGATGGATATCCAAATGTTTAGAGGCTGCAACAACAAATAACATTCGGACAGTCACTACCTTGGCAACTGGGCTGAATATCTCATAGTAATCCTCTCCTTCTATATCTGTCAATGCTTCCATCAGGCCGACATTTAACACGGTATACCCATTTAGAGCCAATGGCTTTCTTTTCTTCCGGTAGAGTAGTTAGTTCCCATGTCTCATTTGCTTCAAGAGCTGATGATTCTTGTTTCATAGCCTCAGTCCATTTGACATTAGTCTTAGCTTGATTGTAGTTCTTAGGATCCTGGAAACTGGATAGATTTGCTACAAAGTTGCAGTAACTTGCAGTGAAACAGCATGACTGGTAGAGAAGAATTCCATCTGTGGTGATAACTAATTTTCAGGGAGGAATAGACATGGAAATCTTCCATCCAGAATGGAGCAGTGCTCTCTCTTGAACTTCTTCTGAGTGAAGGTTCTGCTGGAATGCTATCAAATTTTTGTGTCAATGGCACCAGGGAAGAGCTGGGAACTACCTTCAGTTAAAGGACTATTCAGATCTTCATTTGTTGTTGGCACAACTTAGCTAGATGCGTTGTTCTGTCCGGGGATGGCTAAATCATCATCATATATAGTTGCATGGCACGGTTGAGGAATTTCATTGACCTCAATATTAGATGCAGACGGAAATTGTTTTTCATGGAACATCACGTATCTGGAGACAATTATCTTTCTGAAGATGAGCACAAAAACTTTGTACCCCTTTTAGTTAGATGGATATCCAACAGATACTCACAACTCACAACGTACCCAATATATTATCAACCAAGTTGGTGAGGGGGTCAGATGTACGCGGCCTTACCCTTATAATTATACAAAGAGGTTGTTTTCATTGCGACCCAATATGAATTGCGTCATTTGATGTATTGAGTTCCAACAACTTCACTAAATAGAAGCACTCTAATTTAATAGAGTCATTTTGCTCTAGTCCACTATCCACTTCAAAACACAGACATCCAAACATTCTTAATACCGTCAGATCAGGTTTCTATTTGAATAAAAGTTCAAATTGGGAGTTCCAGCTCAGGACTCTACTAGGCCAACGATTGATTAAGTATGTAGCAGTAAGTATTGCTTCTCCCAAAAATAATTTGGGCAATTTTCCATTAAAGAGCATAGCTCTGGCAACCTGTAGCAGGATTTTGTGCTTGCACTCTACCAGCCCATTTTTCTGGAAAGGGTAGGCACAAGTTTTTTGATGCAATATTCCCTTCTTGGTAAATAGATCCAGGCAAAAACTATTTACAAATTCTGTACTGTTATTAGAACTGACAGCCTTGATTTTTCTCTTAAATTGTGTCTCAACCATCAAAACAAACATTTGAATCAGCTTGGGAACTTGGTCTTGTACTTGACAAGGTATGTCCAAGTGCACCGACTGTGATCATCAACAACATTACATCATAAGATGGATGGCCTAAGCGGATGTGTAATAAATCTGAATACACAGTTGAGCATGCTGTCATGCTCTTATTATCTTTCACCAAACTGTTACAACCAAATTGTGACAGCTGCAGGCTGGAGGTGAGCAAGTTCTTTCCCTTCATGACTGCCTCTGGATCAAAGGAGTTAGGACTTAGGATATAAAGATCTCTCTTCACTCTACCCATAGCTACAATCTTTCTTGTATTACAGTCCTATATTATACATTGGTTAAGCAGAAATTCAAAGTGTAAGTTTGCATCAAGTATCACCTTTCGCACTGACAATAAGTTGTATTTAAAACTTGACATATAAAGATAGGAAATCAGAATCATTTTGTCTGATAAACATACATTTCCTATGTACTTAACAGGCTGCACACTACCATCTGGTAGCCACACGGGTGTTAGTGTGAGAAATAGACATATATTCATCAAAGCATCATAATTGGTGCACATGTGACTTGTGGCACCAATGTCAACAATCCACTCGTGTTTGGATATATCATCATAGAGACAGGCAAACGTGTGTATCGGGGCATCCCGGCACGTACCGCACGGTTTGCGGGCTGGACACGCGCACGTTTATAAAATGTGCGCGTGCCAAAAAATGCACGTTTTTTAAATGTGCAGACCTAGCACAACACGCATAAAAAATGTGTCATGCCGGGTCAGCCCGCATGCAAATGGATCACGCAGGTTTGCACATTTTTTTATTTTAATTTTTTTATTAATTAATAAAAATAATAGTGTAATTTAAATAATTTTAAATAAATAAAAATAAATCAGGTGTGGGCTAGCCCGCATCACATGCACGATTTATGGGCTGAATTTTTAAGCTAGGCACGCGCATGTTTTGTAAAACTGGCGGGTATTACACGCACATTTTCTGGAAAAAAAAATTTGGCACGCACGCAGTTTTAATGCGGGCAGTTTAGGCACGTTTGCATATTTTTTCTGTGCGTGACGTGCCTAACCCATTTGCACGCGCACGTTTGCCCGTCTCTATATCATCATGAGGTAAAGATGATTTGGAGTTAAAAATCCTTGTACAAGCAAAATCATTGAAGTGTGTCATGTTTACTGCTGCATTATTTTCTTTATCACCTGGCCACTTACCTTTAGAAAACCTTTGCAATTCCCTCTACATATTTCCCATCATCTCATATATATCACTGATCTTTCCTTCTTTCTGATCCCACAGTGTCATATCAGGCTTATCTGCAATAGATGTTTCAGCTTGATTTGCAGAAAATCCTTGACTTCCTTTTCTTCTCTTCTCAGCCCATCCTTCAGGATAATCTTTTAGTTCATTCATCAACTGTATGTCATATTTTTGAGTGCACTTCAAATAAGTTTTCTTGTCTTCCTATCCAATTGGATACCCCTTCAGTTTGAAGCAATTATCAACGTTGTGTCCTGACTTGGTGCAATTGCTGCACTTTACCTGGCTTTTACCCACCTTCTGTCCATCCTTTTCCATCCACTGCTATTCACCATCAGTGTTGCGTTCAAACCATCTTGTGTTGCAACAATATTGGTGCTCACTTGCCTTAGTTTTTCTGTAGTCACCATGATGGTACACCACATCAATATCTGGCAATGGATCAGTTCTTACAATATGCCCTTTCTCACTTTCATATATTTCATATAGCCCCATCATAAACTCCATAACCCTGTCTTCATTCTCTCTTTTCAGCAGCATTATACCTATTTAACCTTCAACATGAGGAGTTGGTCGCAATTGCTCATACTGAACCCACATTGCCTTTAACTTTCCGAAGAAATCACTTACACTGTCATTCCCTTGCCTGAGCACAGTAATATTCCTTTTCAACTCAAATAGGTATGGCAGATTCATTGTCCAAAGCCTTTTTTCAATGCTCAACCATAATTTCCTTGCATCACTCACGAACATGTATGCCCTTATCAAATTTGGCTCCATAGATCCATGCATCCATGAGCACACGAGGTTGTTCGCTCGTTTTCATTTTAAAAACGAGCTTGGCCTATCTTGAGTTTGGCCTCAAGCACAGCAACAATCACATATCTCCAAATCAGAAAATAATTTCCGTTTAACAACGCAGATACAAGCTGCATACCTGGACTGTCAGGTCCATGAGCCTGCAGCTGTTCTTCCATCAAATCAGCAAGCTGCTATTGACGCTTCATCGTCAACAATGCATCTCTTTCCGCCGCTGTTGCGACAAATTGCTAAACACACAGCTTCAACAGTTTGAATACTCAATTTATACGCTTAATAGGCTTTATTCAATCTGCTCCAATACCAGCTAGAATTTGAGAAGTATGAGGAATGATCGAACGAAATTGCGAAATGAAACACAGAATTTGGGGAAATTTGTTGAGAGGATTTCTCTCATTTCTGATAACCGCCAAAATTATAACTGTTTCTCTCACTTTAGATCAAATACAATTTTGTTTCTGCTTTTTAAAATACATTTGATGATAAATGGCAAAACTACTAACAAAAAAGTGTAGGCTGAGAATATGAAATCTCTTTCTTCTTCGACCATTCGATCAAGGCGGATTAAACGGCCAGCAATATGCCACATCATTTAAAATCTCTGCGCGATCTTGTGCTGAAATCGGGAATACGTTTTATACTCTGCTTCCTTCTTCATTTCTTCATTCTTCAGTATTAACTCTTCTTTATCTGCTGATTGCTGCAGTGTGGTGTCTACCAAATGCTGATCCACAGCAGCTTTATTTTGTTGATCTTGTGCTTTATTTGAGTACTTCAACAAAGATCCCGTGATACATATGGTATGAAAGACAATTAACGGAGTCGTTGCATGGTCTTGCAGGTTACCCGGAAAAGCCTATTCTAAGCGGAGGTATGTTTGGTTGACCGGGGCCGGAGAGGTCGACGTCTGCGTGTTCTCCAGATCCATTCTTGCTAAGGTAACATTTCATGTACTTGCATATAGGTGAGATATTTGTTCAAACTCATGAGCTAATCTCGTTCGTTTCACGCACCGGCGACTCTGGGCTAGAGTGCAAGAATACAGGTACTCCGAAAATGACTTTAAAATAATTGCCGATATGTGATAAAATCTGAGAAATCACATATATCCTGGTCGAGTTTTCTTATGTGAATTGACGCACATTTTGTTTTTGGCATTGTTCAGACGGTTTTGTGTCTTCCTGTGCCGGATGGAGTCATAGAACTTGGTACAACACAAAGGGTGTGTGGGTCATTACTCGTTACTAATTTATGATTGGACATGAATCCATGAGTTTTGTTCAGTTTCATTTATTGTATTCTCTCCATTTGTATTATAACCAAGGTCGAAGAAGATGTAGGACTCCTCAAACGGATCGGAAGCTTCTTCATGGATACGCAAAATCTGAACCCTCCGCGACAAGCCCTCTCCGAGCATTCATCCTCCAACCCTACAACTTCTCCTTTGGGGCTCCCCGCTTGGCAAATTGCGGAGGAGGAGGAAGATGACTCGGGTGGTTCAGAGACTGAAAGCGAATGCAGTATAACTAAGACGCTTAACACATTTGATGCAACTCGAGAGCAGAGTGAGACCATGGAGATCGGATTGCCAGAGGATATATGGCAAGCCTCACCACCTCTCGGAGAGTCCGATGGCTTCGACTCGGGTTTGGGTACTAATATTCCAAGGGCTTCAACTTTGGTATTTGCTCGACAACAAAGTATGGCATGTCGGTAAATTCATTTCCTGTCTCAAGCAGGTTTGCAATCATCTTATGCTGTAATGGCCCAGGAGGATGCTCACTATGCCCAACAGTTGTCGAACATTCTCAAGAACCAATCTCACCTTTCGCTGAAGCACGCCGCTGGTGTGCCCTCCACCGCATCTGCTTTCTTCAGGTGGTCCAGCTACCACGGCCACGATGTACTACACGACCATTCATCGCAGAAGGCCCTCAAGTATGTGCTCTACATCGCGCCACGCCTGGACAACAAGGCACATGACTCCAATGCACGCACAGTGATTCTCCAGGACGGGCTGTTCACCAACAACCACATGCTGGCTGAGCGTCGGCGCAGGGAGAAGCTCAATGAACGTTTCTTCGCTCTCCAATCCCACCTACCAGGTGTCACCAAAATGAACAAAGCTTCCATTCTCGGAAGTACCATCGAGTACGTGAAAGAACTCCAGAGGAGAATACAAGAACTCGAATCCAGTCATAGCAACATGATCAAGACTACTTGTTTGAAGGGGCAAAAAAGAGGTCATGAGTTGAGAGAAGGGAAGAGGAGGATGAGGGCCGTGGATGGTGGCAGGAGGAAGCCCAAGTTGCTGGAACTGACGCAACAGGAAGTGGAAGCGGCGGTGGAGGTGTCGATAATAGAGAATGATGCACTAGTAGAGATCAAGTGTCTGGACAGGAGAGAATTGATGCTGGACCTGATGCATTTGCTTAGAGAGTTGGGGATAGAAGTTCAAACAATGCAATCTTCAATTTGCAAGGGAGTTTTTTCTGCATCCTTCAGAGCCAAGGTGAGTCACGGGATGCATATTTTTTCTCTGCATTTCTCAAGAAATTTATACATAGAACGAGTAGCATTTATGAATTACTGGCTGTATATTTTGTCTCTGCAGGTCAAAGAAAATGTTAATGGTAGGAAAGCAAGCATTATGGAGGTGAAAAAGTCGATAGATCGAATAATAGATTCTTCTCAATCATATTAATCTCAAGGTAGATAGATCTACATCAAAAGGCACATGGCATCATACGTACATGTATCACAAAACACAAGGGATGATTCAAAATTATGAAATGGATAGTTTGAAACAAATGAACCTGGAAGATGAACCTTGTCGCCTCAAACTACAGCTTGGACAATGAGATCAAACTCCGATCCAGACAAAATTAGTCCTTGTTAGCAATGGATCGCATCCTTTCACTTCTATCCACATGTGCAACTCAATTGCCCCTATTTGTAGTTCTCTCCTCCCACCCAAAACCTTTGGACAATAACTATCCCGGATTAAAAAAATTGTTATTGCGCAGCGACAATAGCACAATGATTTGAAGAGCGGGAAGGAAGAAAAAACTCCTCAAAAGACTATTTCACCAACTCCATTGACCATTTTCTCCAAGTCTTCTTGCGACAGCAGGGTTTTTTTACCCATTGCACCACTCTTGTCGTATGGCTGAGCCATCCTCCTTAAAAACTGCACGTAATATGGTAAAGTTGACGAGTATAAACCTTGACAGAAGTTGACGGCAATTCTGAATGAAGTTCAGACTAACGGCGAGTCTCCTTTCCAGAGAATCATAATTTCTATTTATTTCCAACAGATGACCAGATACTTGGGTGGATATTGAGTTAGCAACATATATGTCCTGATAAGAGAGGCATAAAGGAAACATACCTCTCTTGCAATATGCACAGCCATGTCAGTACTCAAGTTCAGGTGCGCATCACGTAAATGTGACAGTATCCAGCCAGGCAACTTTGAGCGTTTGTCATGACGAGTATACCTAAAGACGAGCAACCAGAAAGACAGAATTAAACATCCTTTAGTTGTTGACCACCCAATGAACTCTGGCCATGCCATGCAGATTCAAAGGCAGTGAACCTCCAAAAGATGAGATGGCACAAAAACATTGATTCAAAAGAACATCAATGCTTAAAGAATCTCCTGAAAAAGACAAGATATTCACAAGTAACATTCTTGACCCCAACAAAAAGGATGCACAAACCTCTTGTCAGCAAATATCATCATCCCATAGTCAGCCTTTGACCGGATGACTCTTCCCACACACTGAGCTGCTTGCCTCTTTATATGCATAACCAAAATGCTTAAGTACATAGAAATAGGAAAGTTAACAAAGATTTTTAAAAGAGAGTTCAAGAAAGTACCAAAGCATCAAAAGTCAAAAAATCTCCTTCTTTTATTTGGAATGTTTCCCGCAAGTATTCCAACCTTGCAAGCAGTATTCTGCAATTATACCAACAGTGAGCCACAATGCAACAATTTGAATTTAGCACAAAGGGATATGAAAACATTTAAACAATGTAAAAACTGCAGAATAGTTCTTGATACAGTCCACTGGAAATGAGACATTGAAAAAGAACTGAAAAAAGTAGCCAAAAACAAATTAGAACTAATCACGTAAGTGTATGTAAGAAGCCAAAAAAAAAATTATAATAATAATAATAAAGTAAAAAATAAAAAAAGTATGTAAGAAGCCATTTCAGCTGACCTGCTCAGTGTGTACTGAAAAGGAATGCCAAACATTATCACAAGTCTGCCGTAATGTCTATCAAAGTCTATACCTTCTGCTACTTTACCCCTGCAAGTGAATATTCATTCATCATACTATTCATGCGCAAAAGAAATAAATAAAGTACATCAACAGTATTTAAACTTTGTACGCTGGATAAATATTCGGAAGCCTAGCTGGAAGGCTGTCAAATAGCATGCAAGGCTAGACATAACTCATATGATAAAGTTACCTAGCAACTGAGAAAAAGACAGCGCCTCTCCCACAATCACAAGCTCGACGATAATTGTCTAATGCCAGTGTAGTTTCAACGACGTCCTGAGTCTCTATGAAGACAAGTTTATGTTGCATTATTTCCTGGAAGTCATAAGAACGGACAAATTTAAGTTAAAATGCAGACATCTCAGTTAACTTATAACTCAGGATCACTGAGAAATGTTGCATATTTACCTTCAAAATTCCTGATTCATGCCAACTGTTAACAATGCTATCCATATAAGAATAGCTGACAAAGAAGCACACTACTCCATCTGGAACTATGGAAACCATTTCAAGTAAAAGTTTTCCATAATTTTTCTCCACCCCAGGGTCACTTCTTAGATCATACTTTGTGCTGACAGGAAGTTGATCACTAAAAAAGGGAATAACAAAGAGAAAGAAGGGCTGTAAAAATGCCACAGAACATTTTTCTGCTGAAACTAAAATATCACACTGATAATAGAGGAGTTGCAGTAGATAAGAACAAAAACTCTAAAAACTTACCTTCCACGAGCGAGAACCATAGGGCAAATGCAATCCCTTGTCAACGACATAGTAAAGCTTCGACTAACCACAGGATTGAAATTTAAAAGACGAGGATAGAGATCAATCGGGCTCAGTGTCCCAGAAGTAATAACAACTGATTGAAACCGTTCAAAAACTGGCTTTATGGCAATAGAAGCATCATGACAGCAAAGCTGCCAGCAAAATAAGTATAAGAATTTAATGAGAATTTTAGCTGCAATCAGCAATTCTCAAACAATGACAACCGAAGGATCATTACCTGGAGCACAGGGTCAGGTATATGGGGCATTCTTTCATCAAAAGGTTCGATTATAATAGAAAATCCTCGAGTATAGGTCCCCACCAGAGTTGCCAGATCACAAATTGTTTGAATGTGTAAAAATTCATCAGTGTCAGTTATTTCCAATGTTAGCATAAGAGAGTGAAGTCGGTCATAACAGAACTTCAGCATTTTCTGGTCAATTCCAACTTGTGCATTAATAGAAGCAACAAATGTAACTGGGCCTTCTTTTTCAACATTCTCAGTTTGCATTCGCCCTTTTAAGTACTGGAGCAATCTACGCAAAACGGACAAGAAATGCTCTGCTCGTCTTATATTTCCAGGTACAGCTTCCTTAAGTATATCCTCAGGCAAGGCCGGATTTGACAACCAAGCATCAGTAACTGCAATGATATGAGGAATCCTTGTCAGAAACCAAATGATGTGAGAGTTGCAGACTGCAAATGAACACGTTGAACATACGAGCAAGGTTCCCCCTTTGCGCCAATCCATCTACAAGCCGATTGTACTCCGCACGCAATCGGCCAGCATCTGTGGCCTTTAACCTTCCTACCATGTTAAACAAACTCAAGTCAAAAGGGCTATCAAATTCTCGTTTCTTTTCTTTTTTAAGAGAGAATCATCGCATCACGCCAAGGATAGACATTTAGAATCAGAATCATGCATAAACAGTTCTAAACTTAATAAGACTAAAATCTGTTAAGATTTCACCAGGGTAAAAGATGCTCGCTTCTTATCTTTCAGCGGAAGGGATATAGTATAAAAATAGGTAGATTCCATCTTAATGGCCATTGGAACTATTGGAGATGCATAATGGCATTTGAGAGAAGATGATGAAGAATTTGAAACACGCTACAAAAAGCACATGCCTTTCAATCTCTTGGGACATCCTACTCAAATTCCTAGTTGCTCCATCAAGTGTTTGCATCCTTACACTAACACTAAGTGCCTCAATGCACACATTGTCGATATTGTGCGCCTCATCAAACACCACAACAGACTCTCTCTGCATCTCCTTTGATATGATTCCAGCAACTTTGGGATCAAGCAGGTACTGATAACTGTATACAACCACATTTGCAAATTGCACCATGTGGCGCGCCAAAAAGTACGGACACCACCCTTTTTCCTTTCCAAATACCCTCAAATCCTTCAATAATCATATAACATCAAAATAAAAATTACGAGCTTTCCTTCTCCAAATTACACTAAAGCAAGAAACCATAAGTTCTGTTACAGAAATCATCAAGAACGTGCATTTATGATGCTGATAAGTATCTCACAAATTCAGTTCGGATCATAAAAGAGGAGATAGAATAACCATACAAAGTGGACAAAGCATCTCAAAACAAGTCAACAGAGGATGAGATTGGAAGAAAGGACATCCATAACAAAGAAAATGAAAAAAAAAGGAAGTCAAAATGGTTTCTTTACCGGACAATAACAACAGCATGCCCAGTATATTACTAACCAAGTTGGGGTTTGCGGGTAAGATGTAAGCAGCCTTATCCTTATAATTATACAAAAAGGCTATTTCCATTGCGGACAAATGTACGCAGCCTTACACTTATAATTATACAAAGAGGTTATTTTCGTTGCGACCCAATATACATTACGTCATTTCATGTATTGATTTCCAGCAACTTCACTGGTAGAAGCACTCGAATTTAATAGCCATTTTGATCTGGTCCATTATTACTAAAAAAAATTGTCAATGATTACTCATCCATTAGCAATGGACAACGTTTCTTTACTAGAATGTAACCAAAATGGAGTAACAAAAAGCAGAACCTGTAATGTATACACTCCAGGAGGCAAAACCGCGTCAGAGGCAGCGTTCTCATAAGTCTCGAAAAACGGACATGTGGGAATATTGGGATTCTCAATAGCCATTGCTCTCACCCAACTAGCAGTAAGCTTCCTACAACCAGAATCAACCGAGTCCCTGTTCTCAGCTGATACAACACTCGGGTTCACGCACAAGTTCTTCCTCGATGAAAGACCCAAAGCCAGCATCCTTGCGGAAGGTCCCATATTCTTGACCTGATAAGCTTGTAAGAACTTCAACTCTGCTAGGGTTTTCTCCATCTCGTGAACGGTGCGGGTGCAGTAAAGAAGTTTCACTGGATTGGATGGTTTCGACAGAGAGTAACTTGTAATGAGTGAGAGAAGAGCAATTGTTTTCCCTGTGCCGGTCGGCATTTCGAGGAGTGAGTGGCCTCCGGCGTCGAGGGCGCGTTTGAGTTCCACCATGTACGAGTACTGCTCCGGATAGATGTTGTCATAGGGGAAATATACAGTGATGTCTTCGATTTGGAACTTCATTTTCAACCCGGCGGCTTAAGCCGGTTGGCGGCGGGGGCAGCGGAAGGGAAGATGGCGGGGCAGCGGAAGGGAAGATGAACTGAAGAGGACCGTTGGAAAAGGAGATAGTATGCTTCTTGTTATTAAAGAACTTTTCCCTTATTCTAGTAAGAAAAATAAAATAATATACTTTTGGTTCAAATTATATTTATTTATCTCTTTTGGGATTTCCATACATATATAGACATCCAAAACGGCCTGCGACCCGCACCCGGTCCGGCGGGCCTCCGTGCCCGGGTCGTGTTACGGCACGGCGGATCCGGACCCGTCGAGACGGTCCGGCGGTTAATTCAGTTAGGCCCATTTTTAACAAAAAAAATTAAAAAAAAAAGTCGCTGGATCCAGCAGATCCGACCCGCCAGGGCAATTTTTTTTAAATTTTTTGTCTGCTCCGACCCGCCGGGCCCAGAGCGGGGAATCAATGCATTTAAAAAAAAATATTGCATTAATATTTTTTTTATTTAACTTCTACCCAACAGCCAAAGTTGACCACAAGCTTATTTATAAGGTAAGTCAGCCAGCATTTTATTTCCACAACCAATGTGGCACAAAAAATACATTTGAAAAGTGAAATACAATAAATTTATAAAAGTTGATTAATTTATGATTTATTCAAAGTTTCTATAAAAAATTTAAATTTAATTAGCCTTCTAACCCTAAACCCTTAAACCCTAACCTCTAATTCATAACCCTAAATTCTAACCCTAACCCTAAACCCTAACCCTAACACTAACCCAAATTTTAAAAATTATGAATTTTTTTTTATATATGAACGATTACTTCTATATAAATTTATAACTTTTATATAAACTATAACTTTTATATAAGCTTATAACTTTTATATAAACTTATAACTATTATATAAACTTATAACTTTTATATAAACTATAACTTTTATATAAATTATAACTTTTATATAAACCTATAAATTTTAAATAAACTTTACTTTTATATAAACTATTAACTTTTATATTAACTTATAACTTTTATATTAAATATAACTTGTTGGATCAATTGGGCCAATTTCAAAATTTTTGGAAACTTTCAAATCCGGAACCAAGTTGAAATCGAACCCGAAAATCGTGTTTAATTCGTATATAAATTGAAGGATAGTCATACTAACCTCAATCCGGCGATTTGGTGAAGAACCAGAGAGGAAACAATCGAAACCGAAAGTTGAAAAACCCGTGTGATGTTTCACAAGGAACTCCCAAATAGAGCGTCTCTACCCGGAGCACTCCCCAGCGTGACTGAAGCGGCTGCTAGATCGAATACCGGCAATCTCACCGGACGAGAATACCGGCAATCTCACCGGATGAGAAGACGATTTTTGGTCGGACGTTTCTCGTTGTCGCAAAGAGGATGAGATTATGGAAAAGAACATCAACTCACGAACTCTCATATTCTTGTATATCCAACCAATGAGATATATATTTATCTCATTTAAGGATTGGGCCTTTAGGCCCAATTTCTTTTAATTGCAATTTGTAGGAAATGTTCCCTTCTATTGGGCTTAGGGCTCAATAACAAATGAGCAACTAATTTGCTATGGGCTCGAAATTAATTAGGCCACAATGAATTAAATTTAATCTCATTAAATTCAATTTTAATAAAATTGTAATTTAATTGAATTCAAGTCCCATTTAACTTAATGAATTCTCGTTCGTAAAATTCGCCAATTATGTCTTACATAATAAATTATTTTAATTCTTCAATTCGCCAGATAGAGCGACCTGATAGGATTCATATCTAAATCATTACCTATCATAAGCGGCATCTAGCAATACATTATGATCCAATTTAATATAGATACATCGTAATCATATAATCCAATTTAGTATATATTTTTTTCGTCACATAATATTCAATGATTAATATCAATCGTAGGAATGTGTCATCATTAACCATTAATCACTTTCTTGATATATCAGTAAATAATTGTTAATATGTGACTATCACATAATCACATTGTGCACA
>JAOWBN010176180.1:0-30249 GCA_028565015.1 Pinguicula moranensis
CACTCTATATTATCAATGCTAGGCTTCACTATTTTATATGTTATAAATAAACAAGTAGTGAAGGTTGCTACAATCATGTATACAACATTAAAGTGTTAATACATAGGCCTAAGGTGATTGGCCTTAGGATATAACACTAACAACATGGTTGGCTCATTAGCCGAGCCTAAGCAAGAGCTTTGGTTTATTTTGTTTCCTTCCGATGAGTTGGGTTTAGGGTAAGAATATTGCTTGGTTTAAAACCTTTAAAGGAATATCTTGTGTAGATTCAGTTGTGTTATATACTAAAATATGAATTTAATTTTTTCTTATGTATCTGCATTTTATATATGATTAATTGTTTAATGTGGTTCCCAATTAGATGCAGGAGCATTTGAGCCATTCAAACAATCTGAGCATGAAAGTAATTGTTTTTCTGATGCTACCCTTCTAGCCTTGAATTATCATGAAAATATGGACAAGAGTAAGCCTAAGAGGTGATTTATATGAAGGATGGGTCGAATTTGGTGAGTTCGCAATAAAGAAGACAAATCTTGTCTCAACTTGAACAACTTCCCTATTTTTTGACTTGCTGTCTTATTGCTGTTGGGGTTACCTTTTGATCGAGTTTTTATGAGTTGTTTGGAGTCAAATAAGTTGAGAACCATTCCTAAACGTTAGGGCACGTTCTCAAGGAGGTTGGAGCAAATTCTATCCAAGCAAAGTCATCCAAAATACACCTAGACACCAAACTGGACAGATTCGACCAGAGTTTGTTCAAGCTGCTGAAATGGTCGATTTTGGTGATCCAGATGGTTGTATAAGGAGCTCCACTCAAGGTCCACATCATGGAGTATGGTTATACCAAGTTTCATCCAAAATGTTAGTCTGGAAAGAGTCAAAACTGAAGCCTAAAGTAGTGGTCAGGATCTATTTTTATTTTTCCTTATTTTTGAACTTAATTTTCAAATTAACTTGGTTATTATTTTTTTGGTCTACTTAATGCTCGACTTGTGAGCATATTAGACATTGAAGTTGATAAATAAAACAATTTTCAATCCTTGAGAATTATTTTTTCAAGATCAACTTCGTGTTATTCCTCCTTACAATCATGGAACCTTTGCCTCTAGTATAATCTTAATACTTGCCCCACATCAGTTGGTATCAGATCTAAATAATCCTTCATGGACGTGTTATCAGCAATGGCTTGTGGGAGCGGCTGTGGTCGTCATAACATCAATGGAGATGGTGCATCCCAAGCTTGTGATGAACATGACTTGTTTTCATCAACACCAACAGAGGGTGGACATGGTTGTCGATGTTGTGACCCAAATTTGGTGGTTCAATGCCATGGTCATGATGAAAAGGATGAAATTATTGATGATTTGCATAGGCTAGTTACCGAATTAACCCAACGTTTGGAGGCGCAGGATTTGCAGGCTCTTAACAATCTAGAGGAATTCGAGTATTCCTTGTTTGTTGAGCCGTGTAGAGATGAAGATCTAGATGACTATTGTGAGTATGAAGGTCCTCTATTTTTTTATATATATCTAGATAATATCAATGAGGGGATTGAGTACGATGAGCCATCCAAGTTTTATTTGAATCACATTAACATTGAAGAGGAGGTTGTGGCTAACTTCATGGGCATGGGCATGGACGCCTCGTATATGGTTTTTGGAAGGATGAAACCAGCTAAGGGTTGTGCCGTTTGTGATATTTCTGAAGGAAAAGTTTATGAGGATACTTTATCCATTTCTGAAATAAAGAACACTTTCGATGTTGTACTTGATCCAGCTTCTACTCAGGAGGATTTATATCGAAGAGTTTGTGTTCCTTTCTATATAAATCAAAAGATTGAAGAAGATAAGGCCAATGAGAATATTAATAATGTTTTCTTTGTGTGGGATCCTGGTGGCACCATTATGAACTCGAGGTCGAGTTCTTTTCAACCGGGGGAGACTGATGCAGGAGCATCCGAGCCATTCGAACAATCCGGGCATGAAATTAATTGTTTTTCTAATGCTACACTACTGGCCTTGAATTATCATGAAAATATAGATAAAAGGAAGCTTAGGAGGTGATTATTTAAAGGATTGGTCGAATTTGGTGAGTTGGAAATAAATAAGACAAATCTTGTCTCAAGCTTGGACAACCTTCCTATATTTTCGGGTTGTTGTTTTGTTGCTGTTGGGGTTGCCTTTTGATCGAGTTTTTTTTTGAATTTTTCGGAGTCAAATAAGTTGAGAACCATCCCTAAACTTCAGGGCACGTTCACATGGAGGTTGGAGCAAATTCCATCCAGGCAAAGTCATCCAAAATGCACCTAGACACCAAACTGGACAGAATCGACCAAAGTTTGTTCATGCTGTTGAAATGGTCGATTTTGGTGATCCAAATGGTTGGATAAGGAGCTACACTCAAGGGACACATCATGGAGGATGTTTATTCCAAGTTTCACCCCAAACCTTTGGTAAAGAAAGAGTCAAACCCGAAGCCGAAAGTAGTGGCAAGAATCTGAATTTTTTTTGTTCCTTATTTTGGAACTTAATTTTCAAATTAACTTGGTTATTATTTTTGGGTCTACTTAATGCTCGACTTGTTAGCATATTAGACATTGAATTTGATGAATAAAACATCGTTCAATCCTTGAGAATTATTTCCTCAAATATCAAATTTGTGTTCTTCCTCCTTGCAATCTTTGAACCTTTGCCGCTAGTATTATCTCAATACTAGCCCCTTATCACATACCAAGACATACTATCCCGCTATGTCCTCCCTATACATGATCATGCTTCTCTTAAATTTTGCTCGACTAGTCAAGGGGCATACCTCATGAAATCCACTCACACGAGCACCATCCCAATAAATGCTCATTTCTCGAAGCTCGCATTCTTAAGGCCAATGTTTGTTTTACCATAATCCAACAAGGTCTCCTCTCTCGAATCTTGAACTAGCTTGAGTACTTACAGCTGGTCGTCAAGCAACTACAAATTTATGATGAAAAACAATAAAACCAAACAACCATAGTATTATATCTAACAACTAAACATTCAAAACACATACAACTTACAAAATACACGTAGGGCTACATCTTACCCTAGTGAGAGGGTTTAACTCATAATCAAAATACAAGCTTACCTTCTGGAAAATAATGTAAAAGCCATAGTTCAAAACTCTTCCTCGGGTCAGCCATGCTCTTCTTTTGGTCGTTCCCTTTCTGCTCTCAACCTAGAATTATTTTGATGGATCCGATTTCCACCTTTTATAAATCCGCGCACATGAATAGCTTCTCGAGGAAGCTATTGCAAATATTTTTCGCAACTAGGGGCACGATCATCCAACCATTAATTACCGTACAAGTAAGGCAATCCATTTTCCCGCCAACATGCATCGAACAATTTTTCCGTCTGTAGCATACCGGGCTGTGGCCTCACTCCAAAGGGCATTTTTTGATGCTTTTGCATTTATGTGATACTTATGTTACGCCATTGCAAACGATATTAAATGAGTTTATAAAAGCACTCATTTCTATTGTGGAGTGGAAACATTTGAGATAGTAAAGGTATAATAAGTAGGTACTAACCGAGCCTATGACTAATATCTGTTGAGTAATAGCAACCCTATCTAAATAGGTGAGAGCTTATTTCTCGATTTTAGCCTAAACATATCAAGAAGCATTAAACTCACGAAATCCTCACACGATAACACTTATTCCATAGGTATTCTCATACTATTGTAATTGGAGTTGGTTTTACCTTGTCTATGTCTAGCCTAATCTTTGTCTCTCCACCTCAAATTAAGCTTAATGAACTAACAGGTGCCAGCCAAACACATATAAGTTAGTAAGAACGCACAGTAAAACCAAACAACTAAATAAAGTTTCAAAAGCTAAACATTCAAAACAAACATTCAAGTCCACAAAGGACTCCATCCTGCACTACAAAATGCTTTTAGCGCAAGCTAAAAAACAAGCTAACTATGAGTTCATAGTGTCAAGAACAATAAATAACCCAAACGCATACTCTTGCATTCTTCACTTTCTCCAAGAATGATGACTAGTCCACCTTGGGAAGTCTATGTGTAGAAGATATTTTAAGATCAAGGGCTTGGGAGACATATTTTCCCAAAAGCAAGGGTAAAGATGTCAATTTACAACAACTTATGCAATCAGGGAGTTGCAATTTCCTGCCAAAAATCATGTGGCAATCTAGGCAGCTGGAGTCGCGACTTGTAAATTTGGGGCCACTACCTTACACTTTTGATCATTTTCCTTTGCTTCTCGATTTGTTAATTATAATCATCAATCCTAAGAAAAACAAATGAGAAATAGGCATCAAATGCACAATTATTTCTTGAAGATCAACAAGTTTTAAGAATAAAAGTCAACTATATGCTCATACAAAACCAACTTGTCATGGTTCGACCACTACATGACCCCACTTGGTTCATTGTCATCATGTGGAAGTGTAATTCACAACCGTTGCCACTCCACCTTTGGCGAATTGTCCCCAATGTCGTTGGTTTGACACCACAAGTAAACAAGCGCTCACCACGCAAAATGGTTGATTCATGTCACCTTGGTCGCTCATTCACAAGCCATACTTTATTCATCCATTAAACACCACCCCCTGAAGCAGGGGTGTGAGTACTCTGATCACACAGTCCACAAATAAATAATTAATACCCTAATAATATGTGCACTTTCATGTAAGCCATTTGATTTTTTGAGATTACTTCCTCCAGGACACCAGTGATTCTTTTTGCAAAGACTTTAGGAACCTCCTTCCTTTCAGGATCTTAGGCATACTTCCAATGAGTGTTATTGGTCTAAAATCTTGTACCTCTAATGGTTCCTCATTTTTAGCAATCAAAAATATGAACATTGCATTACTTCCTCTTACAAGTTTGTTGTTTCTATAAAATTCATTCATCATCTGAATAATGTCACCTTTCATCAGTGGCAGAAAGTGTTTGATAAACTTAAAGTTCACTCTGTCCGTCCCCGGACTCTTCTTGTTTCCACAACACTTGATGGCTGCAAGTATTTCCTATTCTAAAAAAGGCAGAATTAGTTGTTGTTTAGAATGCACAGAGAATACCTTAAATCTCACGTTTGCTATGGGACGGTTCCATAATTTTTCAGTAAATCTGGTAGCAAAATGCTTCATAAAGCATTATTTTACAAGCTCTTGATGGTTAATCATGTTATAATCAAATGTATATTGCTTCGTAGGATCTAGAAAAAACAACATTCACCTACCCTTATGGCACATTTGCGTTCCGCCGCATGCTCTTCAGGTTATTCAATGTCGCATCAACTTTTCAAAGACGAAAGATGTCCATATTCTCAGATATGGTCGAACGCGTCATTGAGGTATCTATGGATGACATTTTCGTGGTTGGATCCTCATTTGAAGGGTGTTTGTGCCATCTGAAGATGGTGTTGGCAATGTATGAGGACACAAGGTGTCAACCTCATTAACTTAGTACTGAATTGGGAGAAATGTCATTACATGGTTAAGGAAGGAATTATTTTGGAACACAAGGTGTCAACCTCATTAATTTGGCGGAGGACAAGTTCTCCCTATTTAATAATGGATTTCTAGTTTTAAGGGATGTGGCCCAATTATTGTGTGACCCATAATTGACATGGAATATGTCCACGTGACAAAAGCCTATTGAGTTGGGAGTGAACAAAGTTGAGTGCCACACCAACGTAGTCATGTAGCATATTTTTACTTGCGATAGGATGATGCCCACAACCCACAACGCTAATATCAAGCGGAAGAGATTGTTGTTGATCTATGCGATAGAGACAAGGAGGAACATCAATGTGGGAAAGGTGATATTCAATGACATTATGGAGAGTGTCGTTGCACTGAGGAAGCAATCCAGCTCTTTGCACTTTCCATCATTTATCACAACTCCTTGCTTAAAGGCAGGCGTGCCTCAAGCGAATGAAGAAAAATTGCAGCTCCCTACTTCGAACATCAGGCCAATGTTACTCAACTAACTAGGATCATATTCTGAGAGATCAATAATGAGGACATGCCAGGGTCATCCAACCGTCTCATGGCCACTGTGAATGGTAAATCTGTAATCGCCCAATTAACTTGCAGGTTTCTAGTGCAACACCAAAAGCTCCAACATACAGATCGTTGTTTTGTAGCGGTACACACCAAGATATTCCTCATATCAACAACCCGCAGCAACCAGTTCCATGTTCACCACTACCACCACCCTACAATTCACCATGAAAACACATCCTGGAGAGGAGGTTGAAGATTCGGAGGATGAGGTGAATGATGATGATGAGAAGGATGAGGACAAGTACCATGAAGTCAAGGAAATGGCCTCAAACACTGATTCGGAAGCATTCAGAAGCAAAGTTGAATGCATCGGGGGAGTATTATTTTAATTCCTTTATCTTTTATCTCCATTAAGATCAATGTCACTCTAAGTTTGGGGAGGGGGTTTACCTTTGAAACTTTATTGCTTCTTTATTGTTTTCATTTGGCCATTCAATTTGTCTGTTGAACTATTTCATTTTGTTGCTTGCTTGTGGCTTGAACTGCTTAATTTGATTGTTGTTTGTTTTGTTGTTTGTTTGCCATTTTTTTAACTATTCCATTTTGAGTTATTGCTTTGGATTGTATTGCGATATGTTTACCTACTTTTCTATGCGCTATGATTATCCAAATTGAGTAAATTGCATAGTATTAATGAACGATATTGGGTACATTGTGGGAACAATATAAAAAATGGGAAGAGACAGATTTAGGCTTTGGTTGATTAGTCATACCAAGAAATTATTCAAACAAGTATACACTCTAAGCCTAAACAAGTATGGACATGTTATGGATAGAAAAAAGTGAATTCAAAAAATTCACATATCTCTCTCTATATATATATAAAAACCGAGAGTGTTTTTCAGCTAGGCGTTTGAGTAAGCTGGCTATTTTAAAGAAGAAGAAAAAAGAGAGCATCCATTATGTATATAAATGCTCTCAAATCATTGTATACATTAATTACTCTAAAGAATAATGTAAGATCTTGATAAAGAGTTTATATACCGGCTTTAAAAATAATGTCTATGTCAATCATTGACCGTGCTAGCATGGCAAAAAGTGAGGGAAATGAAAACGATTTGGAGACTCGAGTAATATAAATTTTCAATCTTAGCACCTAAAAAGGAGATCTTCACCAAAATTGCATAACCCACATGCCCACTTTTTCAATTTCTTAGATACAAGTAATTTCCGTATAGTGAATGACCATGCGTGTTGATGCATGATCCTCGATTGTTATATTTGGTTGTGAAAGTTGGTGCATGCGTACATTCATAAGAGAGGGGCCGTGTGATGCATAATGAGCTTTGATGTCTTGCTTGAATACAAGCAAATATTTATGTTTGAGGATATTTGATAAGCTAGTTTTGTACCAACTTATTGATAACTTTATGCTTGAAACTTGCTTATCTTCAAGGGTTAAAGCTGCATTTTATATCTTATTCTCGTGTTTTGCTAGGAAGGAGGTGTACATTGGCTGCACCATGACCTCGAGTTGGCAGCGGTGGTCTTTGCATTGAATATATGGAGACACTACCTATATGGAGTGAGGTAGAAAATTTACACGGACTACAAAAGCTTGAAGTATATCTCCACCCAAAAGGAGCTTAATATGAGGCAAAGATGGTGGCTCAAGTTAATAAAGGATTACAACTAGGAAGTCTTGTATATCTAGCAAAACCAAACGAGGTGGTGGTCGCTAAGCAGGGTGGAATACGGTACCATAGTCGAAACCTTAGCGAAGAAAATTGAAGCACTATCACTCGAGGTGTCTTTTAACCAAGTCAAGAAGGCGTAGAGTATATGTGTGTTTAAACAACTCTTGGAAGCTGATGCAACCTGTCGTGTAACAATTATATGTGTGTTTGAAGTGCTGGATCTTCACTCGTCGTCTAAGAAAATGAGAGGAAAAATTGCACAAATTTTCCACCTCTTGAACAAGCTCTTCTCGGGTAGAGGGAAGCTAGTGAGAGAACTTTTATTTTCTTCTATCAAGACACACAAATGTATAAATTCTAAGACACACGATAGTATCAAGGTAGTTATAGAGTTAGCCATGACCTTAAGATACATGCATACATGGTTTTGAAGCACCCATGGTTTTGTAGAATTCTTTCACTCAACCTTTCTATACAACTCTTTGTATATGAACACCCCATTTCATGTAATTTGATTGGATATGCATCCTATGCATATAATCTAGTTAGAAAAAAAATGTAACTAACTTCATATATCTCATATATGAAGTATAGTAATTTTCCATTAACTCATTTAGTGGATTCCAACATTGATCCAAATAATATGGTGTTTTGATGTATTGAATATACATCTCACAAACTATTGGTGATTAGGTTTGTGACCCCATAAATACAAACAAGTCCTTGAAGTTCCATAAACTTCATTCCAACCCCTATACTTTACCTTAATTTCATTTTAACTCCTCAAAACTTTGATATTAATGTGTGTGACACTATAGGTTCTCAATAGTTTGGTAATGGATCAGGAATTAACATAATCATATTATGGTTAATAAATTAAACTTTTTTTTCATTAATCCGTAATTCGTGTCCATAGACCATGAGTGACATCTATTAACATATACTGGCTACCCAAGTATTGAAGATAGTCATGTAAGGATACTATCTCTTTCAAGGACTAGCTTCATGTAACTATTATCCTTTCACCTTATTCATATCCCAATCTAGCATACAAAGCTTATTTGTCAGCCTCTTTTGATATATGAGAAAGAAAACTTGTACCGGAGATCATGGACTGTGAGTATTGATTAGAAACTCGTTTCTAATACTTGTGCTTTGATCAAAGGCTTCAGCATGGTTTCTTACAAGTGGCCATAGGGATATCGTCTCCTGACTATTTAGGAGTGGTGAATCCTTTTATTGATTGCTTACAATTCTTCCTTACTTCATATTACTCGCAAAAATACCCATTGTTACCCATTTTTTGTGTAACTTCGAATAGAATCAAAGAGTGACATCCATACTCAAGATTTCATGGTGATATCAAATTTAAGTATCACTTACAATTACTATTATTCAGTGTATCAACCATAGACAACATGGTGAACTCCAGTCGGGTCAATCTAAATGTACTTGTCAACTACAATCATCCATGTTCTACCTTAGATGCCACTACACCATAGTTGATGAGATCAACTACTTCATTCAAATGGAAGCGACTTAGAACATGCTAACCTATCCGTATTAGTTATTTCATTTATCATGAATACAATGTTTATTGATATTCAGTATTGATAACTTTACTATAATGGTCTCATCATCACAACCATTATAGTAACTATTTAAGAGCGATGAATATTTTATTGATTACTTACAATTCTTCCGTACATTATATCACTAGAAAAACTACCCATTGTTATTCATTTTGTGTAACTCTGAATAGAATCAAAGAGTGATATCCATACTCAAGATTTTGTGGTTATATCAAATTTAAGTATCACTTACACTTACTATTATTTAGAGTATGAACCATTGACAATATGGTGAACTCCTGTCGGGTCAATCCAAATGTACTTGTCAACTACAATCATCCATGTTTTAACTTAGATGCTACTACACCATAGTTGATGAGATCAACTACTTCATTCAAATGGAAGCGACTTAGAACATGCTAACCTATCCATATTAGTGATTTCATGTCTCACTAATACAATGGTTAGCGATATTTAGTATTGATAACTTTACTAAAATGGTCTCATCATCAAAACCATTTGTTGTCCGAAACAGTAAATAAATAAAAAATAATGAAGAACGCTACATATCATATGCATAGATATTAAAGTGTTTATACAAAGGCTCTAGGTGATTGACCTTAGGGGATAACACTAACATGGTTCATGTCAAAAATTTGGCAAAGCTTGCAAGACCAACTAGTCCAAAAGTTAAGGCTAAGCATAGTTACCATCCCAAAATGCATGGATAATTTAGGAAGATGATACAAACGTTGGAAACACAAGCTCTGGGTAAGCGTGATGCATAGGGATGGCCCTAACGAGGTTTTGTAGAGCCATCTAATGTTGGCAGAATTCGCCTACAACAATAGCTACCACTCGAGCATAGGGATGGCCCTAACGAGGTTTTGTAGAGCCAGAAATGTCTGTAGCAATTTTTTTGGGACATTATAGGAGAAAAGGCCTTTACAGGCTAGGAGTTGGTACGGGTGACAACAGAGAAAGTAAAGTTGGTACGCGAAAACTTTCTAAAGGCTCAGGATTGACAAAAGAGTTAGGACAATGTCTGAAGGAAGACATTGAAGTTTCAAATAGGCAATAAAGTACATCTAAAAGTGTTTCCAAATAGAGGAGTGGTGCATTTAGGTCACACAAGGAAGTTAGACCTTGCTATATCGAGCCGTACCAGGTGCTTGATTGAGTAGGGATAACCGCATATCATTTGGGCCTACTACAAAAGTTGGCTAACGTACCATGTGTCACATTGAATAGATACATCTATGACCCAAGTCATGTGATGCTCAAATTGGAAGTACCAATGAGAAAGGACTTGAGCTATGAGGCCTGACCAAGTAGGATTTTGGAGCAAAAGGACATACCCTTGCGGGGTCACACCGTGTCATAAAAGTTTAATTGAATTGGCTATCAGTAACAGAGCCTACGTGGGAACCAAAAGAAGATATTAATAAAGGATACTCAAGACTATTCGTAGAAAGGATGAGTATCGAGGATGAAACCCAAAATGAGGGGAGGACTGTCGCAACCCCAAGAAAAATGAAGGATGCATTTCGAGGCTGAATACTGTAGACTGCTAAGATGTTTACCCCTGCTGAGATGTCTTTCAAAAAGAAATTCTAAAAGGAAGGAGGTTGTTAGATGGGGTAGCCATTTCAAATTAGGTGGTGGATGAAACCAAGAAACTAAAAAAACAGATTCAAATTCTCAAAGTGGACTTTGAGAAGGCTTATGACACACTAAACTGGAATTACTTAATGGATGTAATGGAAAAGATGGAGTTTCCCCCCTGCTGTAGATGGTGGAGCAGAGAACTCATGTAGTATGATTCTGCTTCGGTTCTAATCAATGAAAGTCCCACAAAGGAGTTCTATCCCACACATGGTCTAAGGCAAGGTGATCCACCCTTCCTGTTTATCATAGCAGCAAAAGGGTTGTCCAACTTGGTTAACACAACCACATATTTAAATTTATTCCAGGCAGTGAAGGTGGGAAGGTAGAACATACCTATCTCTCATTTAAAGTTTGCGGATGACATGGTTTTATTTGGTAAAGGATCGTGGAAGAGAGTAAAAACATGGAAATCCATTCTCAGAAACTTTGAATTAGTATCAAGACTTCGAATTAACAACCACAAAAGCCATCTAATATGACTCAATATCCCACAACATCAACTAGAAGAAATGTCTCAGTATATGGGATGCAAAATTGGAGATATACCATTCAAATACTTAGGCCTGTCAGTTGGTGCAAATCTGGGAAGAACAATCACATGGAAACCAGTAATTGAGAAATGTGACAAGTTGTTTGCAGATTGGAAACACAAGCATATTTCTATGAGAGGAAAATTGGTGATGATGAATTCTGTGATGAATTCTGTGATGAATGCACTACCATATCACTTTTTAAGTCTCTATAAGGCCCCAGATATTGTGATTAAACAGCTAATTAAAAGCCAAAGGTCCTTCTTTTGTGAAAGTACACAGGATAAGTGAAAGATGGCTTGGATGTCTTGGGAAAAAATAACAGCACCTACAAACAAAGGGGGGATGGGAATAAGGAATTTAGTAGCATTTAATGAGGACCTGATGGGGAAATGGGGCCACAAAATTCTTCAAGCTGAAAACAGCTTGTTACTAAATATATTGAAATCTAGATGTGCAGATCACGGGATGTTAGCAGTAGGAAACTTAAAGGAGCTTAAAGCATCAGAAGATCTGACCTACAATTGGAGGGGCAGACGAAGAGTGAGAGCCTATGCCTCTAAGTGGTGGAATAGCATACAAGATACCTTATGTTCACCGTGGTTTCAGCAAAGATGGAAATCAAGATGGGATCAGGTGAAGGAGTATGTTTCTGGCTGGATAAGTGGACTGGCAGCACAACCTTAGCTGAAAGATTCCCACTGCTACACCGCATTGCCAATAATTAAAACATAAGTGTGGTTGATTGTGGTATACGGCAAAGCAATAGATGGCAATGGGAATGGGATTGGAGAAGGAATCTAAGAGGAAATGAGCCTAATGAATTTTCTGCACTTTCTACATTATTGCAGGATATGGAGCCTCAACACCAAGGAAGATACATGTATATATTTTGAGGGAGCAAAGATGGTAACTACACGATGAAGGATGCATACCAACACATCAGGAATAATACTGCACAGCCATTCACCGAGGAGGAAGCAAAGGAACTTCAAATGGTATGGAATAATGTAACAGCAAGAAAGGTTAGTGTACATGCATGGAAATTATTGAAAAATGCACTGCCAACCCAAAAAAGACTACATGAAAGAAATGTTATTTATGCAGAACAGGAGATTAATTGTTACTTGTGCAAAACTAACCAAAACATAGTGGAGCACATATTTCACAAATGCATGTTTACAAAATAGGTCTAGGAACTGATCAAGCGTTGGTGTGAAGGAAATAGTCCACCTGCTCAGAGTGCAAATGGAGTCCTTAGTCTATCTTTGCACACAGCCAGCAAACCTCCTCAATATGCACCTGAAGCTTGGACGGCCATATGGCTAGCTGTAATGTGGCAAACTTGGAAAGTATGGAATCAGGTCCATTTTACTGGCAAGAGCTAGATGCTGATCAGATGATACAGACTGTGCAGAGGAATACCTGGATGTGGATGAAGACATTCTGGAGTGACACTATCTATGCTTACTCACTTAATGATTGGCTGATTCATCCAGCTACATGTATGGCAGTAAAACATTGAGTTGGAAATCAGAATGCACGTAGGCAACACCAAGAAATCTGCTGCTCTCATCAACTACCTACAGAATATGATACTTAGCAAGATGTTATCTGATGCAACCTGAACAGATTAATCCGTGCTACCCCCACTCCCTTGTTAATTTGGTGTAACTTTCTTCCTTTTCCATGCTAGTATAGGTTAGGTGGATTGTAATTAAGATGCACACCGACAACACTAGGTAAATCCGCTGCCCTGTTCAGCTACTCCTAGGCAATTAGATTTGACTAGACGCTATCTGATGCAACCAAAACCGAGTAGTCTTTCTACCCCTCACTCCATTATTATTCTGATGCAATTGTCTCCCTTCTTCGTGGAGGTACAGGTTAGGAGAATGTTATGGGCAAATGCATCAGCTCATACTCGATGTGATCAAAGTGCACATTGATGTCTTTCATGATGGCTGCCCACATTATGGAGTGACACTCCTCCCCTAGTAATATTATAGTCTGTGTAAATCAAAGTGCACATTATAGAGTGCGGTGCAAAGACCCCTATATGCCCCTGGTAATAATACGCTGGCTTGCCAATTTTTTTGGAAAATATTCTCTTATCCTGCCAGTCAATGTACAAATATTGATCCACTAGCCAATCCATGCCGAGAATGATGTTGAACTCCTTTATGTCGAGTACTATTAAGTTGACCTTGCTGTTGTATCCTTTGATCACCGAGGAACAATCCTCATATATCTCGCTAGCTACTAGGGTCCTATCAGAGGGTACAATCACTATACATATTCAGGCTTAAGGTATGGAGGGGAGGGTACTTCTAACCTCTCGTAGACAATTTCGATATAATGGAATGGGTGGCAACATACCATGTATTCAAGCATACCATGCACAACGACCATACATATAATAAACTCCTGATTTTCTTGGGCTTGCTCATGCATTATGGCAAAGAATATGTCGTGATTTGACTGTCTGATTCATGTCCTTTACCTATAATTCCTTGTCGTACCCCATATCTCCACAGTTGTTCCCAAACTGACTCACTCCCTAGTTGCCTCGATTGTTGCTTGGTTAGTTCTAGGCTTCATGATTGTCCTCCTTGCAAGAGGATAGGATTCAATGTATGTCATACTTATTCGTCCCCTTCTCATTAACTATGTCCCTCCATTCAAACTCGTTCTCCACCCTCCTTTCCCTATCCAAAAGCATGTAAAAGTCATTAGTAGAATTCTCAACAAGGGTAATACGAAGCATGGTGGAAATGCTTTTCCTTAAATGATGCACCCTTAATTAAGAATTGGGCATGATGTGTGGAGCGTACTTTCCTAAGGTATGCATCCTAGCAAAAAGTTCCATTAGGGTTACACCATCCTTCTTTGCTAAGGTTTCGAACTGGTTCCTCTGGTTAGTGCATAAAGCATGGGGGGAGAAAACTTGTTAGAAAGTCCTCCTTAAATCGTGCCCAAGCTATAGGTCCTTGCGTGGTCAAGCAGGGTTGTATCACCTCCCACCAGGCAAAAACATCCCCTACCAAGTGAGCCATCCCCGTTTATACTTTAAATTCGTCTAGTGCATGAGTCAGTCAAAATTTCTATTCCGCTTCCTCGGTCCACTTCTCCCTTTGGCAGGTTCCCTACTTCCCTCAAACATAGACATCTTAACTTTCTAAAGAAATGCATACAATGCCTTGATCCCCACCCTTTCTTGCACCTAAATGTTCTATCGATCTTCAAGGGTAGGTGGCTCTTGTGGGGTCACTTGTGGTGTTGGCGGTGTCTCCGTAGGGACTCCGAGCTTTTATCCCTAACCCAAGTTCTATGATGCATGAAATATGCCCCTTACCCCATGTTATGGTGCAGCATGAGGAGCCGCAGGTGGGTCCACCTGTTCACCCCATCATCCCTACCTAGCATTCCTAGTTGCTCAACCCCTTCCTGTCATATTCGTATTTCATGCACGATAAGGGCACAATTCCTTGATAACCAATTCAAATGAAACATACGAATGACATTGCTAATGAATTTGTTACAAAATTTAATCAACCTTCAAACAAACAAATAAATGCGAACATTTGCACAAAATAATGCTACGGGTGCTTTTCTTAACAAATGGAAATTCTAATGCTACTACATGGCCTAGTGTCCCTAGGTGGTTGCGGTGTACTCTTCATTGTCCTCTATTGGTTCCACCTCATAATGGCCTAACTGGGCTCTTAGCTCTTCAATGTGTCTTCCATAGGTGTCCGACTTTCGTTCAGAGTCCAAGAGGCCTTGGTGTACTTGTCACATTACTTGGTGACTATCGTATACGACTACCTAACTTTTCACTAATCCGCATAGCGGGGTAGTGGCCGCCTCCTTTTCTTTGTTCAATTCTAGTTTTAGTTACTTGTAACACCTCTTGTAGTTCCTCACCTCTGTCTCGCTGATCAAAGCTCTCTCCTGCCAACAACTAACTTCATTCTCATATATCCTCAGGGAGTGTCTAGTGAAGCTCTGATAAAGGAAACTAAGACCTTTGTAGTAGCGGAAAGTCAAATGGAGTAGGCAGAAAAGCAACCTCATGCTATAGTAGAGGGTGACTCTGCAAGCATTAGAGAGGTGGGGGAGTTGCAAGGGTTGATGGGGACTGCTACTGTGGTAGAGGTAACAAGCAAAGCTGCTATCTGTAAGCTGTTGTTGGAGGGACGTGCAAATATCCCATATATCCTTGGGGAGGATTTCCCACCATTGGGGCATCAACCTGAGGAAAGTAGAAACAAAACTCCTATAAAGAAGGTGGCAGTGACCAAACATAAACGACGTGGGGGACCGAAAACACGCAGTCAAACTCGATATGTTATAGACCTTAGTAGAGAAAGTAACCTGGCTGCCTTGGATGAATGGATTGGTCAGCTAACTAGCTCAGCTACAAAACAGTCTAGTAATGAAGAGATATGCCCAAGCACTGTGGTTGAACACACAGGTGTGGAAGTAGCTTCCATGATGGAAGTAGGGAACAAACTGGGAATAGGGTATGCTCCTAACCAGGAGGAGTTCCATAAGTTGTTTGTGGAGATGAACAAGAGCACTACACGGTCAGTGGATGGCACTCGGACACAGGCACACCCCTTGGAGGTAGAAGAAATGGTTCCCAGATGAAGCTTCTTACTTATAATGTAAGAGGCCTCAGGGGACCAGGGAGGAGGAGGAGAGTAAAGGAGTTGATAGCAAAAGAGAAGGCTGATTTTGGGATCTGCAGGAGATAAAGTTGGAAAATGTGGATAGAGCATTATGTGCATACTTATGGTATAATGTGGAATTTGACTGCTTTTATAAAGGTTCTATAGGATCGTCAGGGGGGTACATTTGTATGTGGAGCAAGGAAACATTATGTAGGAGGGGACTAATTGATGGATAAGGGTTTCTTGGTGTAACTGGGCACTGGGAAGGAGAGGAAGTAACCTCTAATTTGGTCGATGTATATGGACTAGCTGAGTTAGCTAGAAAGAAGAGTCAGTGAACTAATATTAGTGACTGTATGGTTAATAGAAGATCTGAGAAGTGGTATTTAATGGGTGACTTTGATGCTGTGATGGATAGTAGAGAGAGCATGGGCACTACTCAACATAGCTATGAACAAGAAACATGTGCGTTCAAGGAGTTTGTCAAAGCAATTGGTGTGCAGGATCTACGGATGAAGCGCAGGAAATATACTTGGTATCTGTAGTCCTTGAAGGCAATGAGCCGCTTGGACAGGTTTCTGGTAAATGATATATGGATTACTCAGATTAACGAGTGGATTCAGATTGGTTTGGACAGGGATGACTCTGACCACGTCCTTGCAACACTATGTTCTAAAGTACATGATTGAGGTCACAAGCCTCTGCGGGTGTTGGAGAAATTGTTATAGGACAAGGAATACAACTTACTTGTGGAGAATTCGTGGAATAGTTCAGTCACTACTGGTTATGCGAGTAAGAGAATCAAGGAGAATTTGAAGGGTGTTAAAGCTGGGATCAGAATGTGGAATAGAACAACCAACCGTGATCTGTTAACTGAACGCAGTGAACTCCTTAGCATTCTAACGAAAAAGGAGTTTGCAGCTGAGAAATAAGAGGATAATATGGGTGAGGAAGCAATGCAGGATTAAAAACACTCTAAGGTTGAAGCTAGACAAGATCACCAAGCACCAGGACAGTGACCTATTTAGAAAATCAAGGATAAAATGGCTGAAACTAGGGGATGAAAACAGTGTATATTTCCAAAGGATAATTAATATGAACAGGAGGAGAAGCATAATACATGGTGTGTGGGATGGACCATCTTGGATTGATGAGCCAGGTCCGGTGAAGAAGTTCTTCTGGAATCATTTTGCTGACAGGTTTTCAGAAACAATGGAAAGAAGACCCAAATTTTATAATATGACTTTTAGAAGGCTAGATAGCAGTAGAGCGGTATATCTTATGACACCATTCTCAGAACTGGAGATCACTAAAGCTATTAAGGGTTGTGGAACTAATAGAAGTTCTAGCTCGGACGACTTCAATTTAAAGTTCATCAAGCACTTTCTGCACCTGATGCAATCTGACATCCTGCAACTGATGAGAGAATTCTATAGGGATGAGAGACTAGCCAGGGGCAGCAATGCAACACATATAACCTTGATTGTAAAACTGATACACCTTTGCCAGTGCAAGATTTAAGTCATATTACATTGATGGGAACAATGCCAAGGGTAATTGCAAAAGTAATAGCAAATAGGATCAGTAAGGTCATGGATAATCTGATTTCTGTGAATCAGATGACATTCGTCAAAAGGAGAAGGCTTTTGGATAGTGTCATGATCACTAATGAGCTAGTGGATGAAATGAGAAAATTAAAGAGGAAAGTTATCATCCTAAAGATGGATTTTGAGAAGGCATGTAACACTTTGAACTAGACCTATCTGATGGATGTTATGAGAAAAATGAACTTCCATAGTTGCTGGTTTTGGTGGATCAGGGAGTTACTTCTGTCTGCATCAACATCAATACTTGTTAATGGAAGCCCAACAACTGAATTTTATCCAACTAAAGGGTTGAGAGAAGGGGACCCTTATCACCCTTTCTATTCCTACTGGCAGTTGAAGGATTATCAGTTATGATCAACCAGGCGGTGGAGCTTAAATTGATGAATGAGCTGGATGTAGGGAAGGACAAAGTGGTGTGTCCCTTTTATAGTTTGCGGACGATACCATTTTGTTTGGACAGGCGAACTGGAGTACCGTCAAAACACTAAGAGCCATACTCCATAATTTTGAAGCAGTGCCAAGACTGAAGATCAACTTTAACAAGACAAAATTTATTGGTATTAATATCCCTACCTCAACTGTGGAGGAAATAGATGCACTTCTTAGATGTCAAACCAGGAATATACCATTTATGTACCTTGGACTGCCCATTGGAGCTAATGCGAAAAAACTGGCTACATGGCAACCAATTGTGGATAAGTTCAGCAGGACACTAAAAAGATGGGAACATAGTCATCTGCCAGCTACAGGGAAACTTACTTTGATAAATTCTGTTCTATCAGCTCTGCCTTCCCACTATCTCTCCTTCATCAAAGCTTATGCAGTGGTAATTAAGAAGCTGATATCAGTGCAGAGAGATTTTTCGGGGGGAGTACGATTGAGAAGAGGAGAACCTACTGGATTCCAGTAAAAAAAATCACAACACTAGTGGAGAAGGGAGGTCTGGGCATGAGGATTATGACAGATTTCAATGATGCAATGCGGGGTAAATGGGGAGACAAAATACTTAATTGATAAGTTTCTCTAGCTGCTGAAGTATTAAGATCTTTTTTTTTATTTAACCCGAAATTTTTGATTTATTCATAAAGGAAATAAAGTACATATGTACAAGCCAACTCCTGGCTCTTCCAAAAGATGCAAATTAGGAGTCACATCCCCACCTCCTTAAAACCTCTCTCTGGCAAACCCCGGGTAAGGAAAATTCAAAGAGAGGAAAGAGTGTGGTGGCATGTGGCCCCTTTTACACAATAGTCTATGTAATAGCCTAGGTATTTGAAGATCATGTCCCGCTTGAGATCCTCTATTAGATTAGTGAGAGGATTTTTTTGTTGTTCTGTTATATGTTGCTATAAGATCTTGTTGCAGTATGGCAGCAATTGTGGTTGGAAGATCTTCATATGTTGAAAAGAGGAAGTCTTGGTTTGCAGCACCCCACTTTGCTAAAGAGTCTGCAACATTGTTAACTTCTCTCTAACAACGTTTGATTGTGATGTCTTGAAAGATTAGCTGAAGCTTTTTGATCCGTGTAAGTTGTGTCCTAATTCGCCACGGAGCAGTCTTGTTGTTGATCAGAGAGTTTACAAGTATTTCTAAATCGATTTCCACCTCAAGTTGCAGCAGACCTTTGGTGTGACATAGTTGCAACCCAAATAATAGAGCATTGGCCTCGGCTTCTATGCTTGTGCAGGATGTATATTTTTTAGCAAATGCCATAAGCATGATGCCTTTGTGATTTTGAAGTATACCTCCTCCACCAGCTGTAGCAATTGAAGAGTTGCCATCAGTGTTGAGCTTGATGGTTGGTGCCATAGGAGTAATCCATTTCACTGCCATTTTGTGATGAGCTTGTGTAGGGGAGAGATTGATTTGTAGTGCCTTCAGCCTTTGTTGGAACTGAGGATCCTTGGCCATGTGTATGGATGAATTGCGCATGATGTCTTGGAGTAGGCTTGTAGATGAGTGAATAACCAAAGCAAAGGCTGGAGGGACAGAATCAAACCTCATTTTGCTTATGAATTTCCATACTTCCCAGCAAATAATGATAGGAATAAGTCTTCTTAAGAAGCTGATGGCGCTATTCGGGTGGGGTGAAAGCCAAGCCTCCAGTCTAGAATTGAGATCTGTGGATCTTGGCTATATATTAAGAATGGACTCAAAATGTTGCCATGTAAGTGTAGCTAGTTCTCCCACCGAGTGTAAGTGATTAAAAGTTTCAATAGAGCCCGAGGATAGGCAACAGGAGCAGCGTGAAGTGATGGGAATACCTCTGAGTCTCAGTGAAGCATCTATGGGAACAATATGATGGAAGATTCTCCACATATGTATGCTTATTTTCAGTGGGATATTTTTATCCCACATCCAAGAAAAGTCCAATATGGGAGAAGATCTTTGCCTAATTATTTCCCAGGCAGACTTGACAGTAAGTAATCCAGTTTTATAGGTGTTCAGATGCCAGTATCTTTAATCTCTTCTATTGGGATTTCCATGACTTTTTGTACTGTATGTGAATCCAGAATTTCCTGTAACTTCAAGATATCCCATTGATGATGTCTCATGAAGTCTTTGACCTTAAGATTCAGATTTGTAGGAGGTATTATGTCTCCCATAAATGACTCTTGCATCCATTTGTCCCACCAGAAATTCCAGTCTCCTGAACCAAAAAGCCATATAGTGTTAGTTTGCATAATATCACGTACCTCTATAAGTCGTTTCCAGCAGTGAGAGTGAGTCATCCTAGCTTGAACTATGGATGGATCTTTGCCTCTGCAGTATTTTATTTGCATAAATTGTGCCCATAGACTCGCCCCTTGTCTGAATTCCCACCACAGTTTCATTCCAAATGCTGTAGATATGCCTTTGATTCTCCTGCAACCAAGACAGCCTTTAGCTAATGGGAGACATGTTTTTCCATGATTTCCAGTGGAGTTTTTTCTTGTTATCATTCCAGCACTAGTAAAACTCAGTTATAATAGCTTCCATCTTATATATAATCTAGGTTGGGGGATTCATTGCCATGATCTGGTAGATAGGAATGCTTGTAAGAATATGTTTGATGAGTGTGAGGCGCCTTCCACTAGACAGCCAAGTCGCACTCCAACCATCAAATTTGGTTTTGAGTCTAAGTAGCAGGTGTGAGAATATGGCACCTATTTTCCTTCCATAATATAGAGGTACCCCAAGATATTTGGCCGGGAGAGGACTGTGATGAAAGCCTGTCCACTTATGTATAAGCACCTAGCTGATACCTTTGGTGAGATAATGAAGCAGCTTTTATTCATATTCACTAACTGGACGAGGCATAATTCATATGCCTTGAGAAATTTTAGGACTGCATCTAAAGCTTTCTTGGAGCCTCTTGAGAAGATGATTACATCATCAGCATAAGCTAGGCGGGAGATCAGGGGGCATCCCGTGTGGAGACTGTATGCGTTTGAAGGTCTTCTTGCCATGAGGTGGGACAGTCCTCTACTTAGGACTTTTGCTCCAATGATGAATAGAGCCGGGGAGAGAGGGTCTCCTTGTCTAAGTCCTCTTGTGGAGTTGAAGAAACCATGAACACCACCATTGGCTAGAATAGAGAAGCCAAAATTTGAGATACCTCGCCAAATCATATCAATAAATTTTTCAGCAAAGCCAAAAGCTCTCAACACTTTAATGAGGTATAGTCATGGTACCCTGTCAAATGCTTTGGCCATATCAAGCTTCAATGCCACGTTGTTGCCTGCCTATGACTTATTTAATATAATGAAGCATCTCCTGTACTAGTAGAATGTTGTCATAAATGTTTCTTCCTTTAACAAAACCGCTTCGCTCAAGAGAGATGATCACTAGAAGAATCAAGCTTAGTCTAGAGGCTAAAATTTTGGTGATGATCTTACCAATATAGTTGCATAAGCTGATTGGTCTAAAATCTGAGAAAGTAGTGGAAGTTGCACCTTCGGCAGTAAGCAAATGAGGGTGCTGGTGAATGATCTAGGTAGTTCCCCTCCTGCAAAAAAAAAGTGGTGATAGCTTTGGGAAAATCATGTTGAATAATATTCCAACAAGAGGAGAAGAAAGCACATGAGAAGCCATCAAGCCCGAGGGAACTGTATACATGGAGTGGACTATGAGTTTCACCTCTTCTAGATCTGGCCATCCGCATAGGTCTTGATTCATGGAAGCAGTGATCAGTTTGGGGATAAAGTGTAAGAGGGAGTCCTCTAGCATTTGAGGAGGAGCAGTGAGTTCGTTAGTGAAATGTTTTACTAAGCAGTGGGTGATGTCCTGAGGTTCCTCCATCCATATTCCTCGTGAATCCTTTAATCTGCGAATGTATGATTTTTGATGGGCCAATTTCACTAATTTATGAAAGAATGTTGTGTTGTTGTCCCCTTCTTTGAGCCATTTGATTATGGATTTCTACCTCCAGAAAATTTCTTCAGCAATTAGTGATTTAGTATATTCAGTCTTGGCTTTGGATAGTGCAATCTTATCTTCAATAGAGCCAGAGGAGTCATATTTAATTTCCAAATCCAGTTTGTTGTCTTCTCCTTGGTTGATGTTCTGAAATATATTGCCATAAACTACCTTATTCCATCTTCTTAATTCAGCTCTTAGTCTTTTCAATTTGAACCCGAGAACATGAAGAGCATTTGTGAAGGTTGTGGGAGTGTTCCGGGATGCTTCCACGAAGGCCATGAATGAGGGGTGGTTTAACCTAAGCTGCTGGAATTGGAACCTGCCTATCTTGGCTAGTTGTGTGTCTAAAAATTCCACCAAAAGAGGGCAGTGATCTGACTGTGCCCTGTTTAGGTGAGTAACTGAACATCTAGGAATCAAGGCAACCCCTTTATCCGATAGCAGCACTCTATCAAGTATTTGTAGAATTCTTGCTCCTCCTGTGCGGTTATTACACCAGGTAAAATTGCTTCCTGTGAAGCCAGCATCTGTAAGTTTACATGCATGTATAGTGTCTAAGAAGTCACTTGCATCTCTGCAGACAATAGGCAGTCTGCCTGCTCTCTCATTAGGAGACAATACTACATTGAAGTCTTCCCCAAATAGAAGGGGGTATGTGTTGGCCGATAGTTGTTGCCTCATATCTTGCCATAGTGAAAGTCGTTCTGACCTGGAGCATTTAGCATAAACAGCCCATAGGAAGAAATTGAGTGATGAAGCTTTATTCCGTACCTTCATAATTAATAGCTGTATAGAGTCAAAATGCAGAGAACGCTCCCAAGGATCTTTCCAAAATGTCGAAATAGTGCTTTCTCTATTGGATTGGCAGTGTGCAAACTTTATCTTTTTCATCAAATCTGTCATCTTTGTGGGGTCTTGAAGCAGTTCAATCAATACTAGTAGTGTAACTTTGTGAAGATCAATAATCTTTTTTAGTCTGCCAGTAGACGGAGGATTTCCTGCTCCCCTTATGTTCCAGATCAAGGCCTGATATATGTTTTCTTGCTCCTGAATTTGGTTTTGGGTGGTGAGGCAGTGTATTGATCTCTTGTTTTGGCCTTGCTCTTTGTTTTAACTTCAAAAACTTCTTCATCTTGCCAATGTCTGGCCGTAGGGGCATCCAATACATCTCTGGGATCCTCTTCTAAAGATGGAATGTCATATTCATCGGCTGACCAGAGCTTGGATAAGGGAGTTGAGTCTTTGCAATGCAGATTGGGGACTGAGTCGGCTATTTACATAATATACAGTTGGTCTTCATCTTGCTGAATTTGCATCTCTTCATGAGTATATGGTTCAGCTTCTTGACTATATAACACATTCTCCTGAGGCGGTGTGATAGCTGTACGTATAAGTGCATCTTAAATGGGAGACACAATTTGTGGCATAATGGATGCATTCTCTTTGATAGAAGCCACCTTCATTGATGAGATAAGGAGTGCGTCCACTGGATCACATGACCTTCAAGGGTTCTTTGGGCCTCCATGAGCAGGAGAGGGCCTGTTATCCTCAGGATCCTCGACAGCAAGACAAGCCGATTTGTTAGAATGAGAATACAGAGGAGAAGAGGGATCAGTATTAGACATATTAGCAGTAGGAACATTTCCATGAGCATTTGTAATATCAATAGCATCTGTGTTTATCCCAACGGCCAAATCTATTTCCCCTTCCTTATCTTCCATATTTTCACCATGCTTACCATCACAATCTTTATTCTCCACCTCTACATCAGTAGCCTCCGTATGAGAAAAAATTTAAGCTTGAGGTATAGTTATTGTACCTTGACCGAAGGTTGATGCCATGTTGTTGTCTTCAACCTCCGAGGCCAATGAAGCTATAAGTGGCATCTTCTGAGAAACCTTAATAGGAGCAACGTGATGATTTATGTAACGAAAAGGTGGCTTGTCCTTCGGTTTATAGGTCTTTGCAACTTTTCCAGTTATATTCTTTGTGAATGGGGCAATCCCTGTAATGACCTTCTTGTTATGAGCAGCAATGAGCTCTGGATGCAATATTTTGCTGTCTTCTTTGGAATGGCCTTGTCTCATGCAGTGTATGCAATACTGGGGGAGCTTATCAATCTGTAGATGCTGCCAAAAGCCTTCCATTCCTTCGGCCTCTATGTATATCCTTTTCACTGGTGGAGTAAGAAGGTTCATTTCCACACAAACTCTTGCGAGGCTTGGTCTTGCAAGTGTGGCCATAGCTTGATCAATTTTAATCGGAGTACCAAGAACTCTGGCAATGGAGCATATGGCATCTTTCCGATAGAATCGAGTGGGGAGACTCGGGAGTGTTACCCAGACGGGAGCAACATGGGATTCAATCCCATGTTTGAATTATGGAGACCATTTGAACACTCTCATAGGAAATCGTTTGAGAAACCATGATTCTCTCATCCATATTTTTTCACGATCTTCTTCTTGCAAGAATCTCATCAGAATGTTCTTGTAATCAATTTGTCCTATGTGGATTTCACCTTTGAGACCGAAAGCAACAATGAGCTTCCTAATCTCTGGTAGAGGTGGTCTGCCGTGAGAGAATTTGCCAATAAGAGCAAGTTGAAATTGAGAGTTCAAGGAAACCATGTCTTCTTTGGTAAAGGAGACCTTTGGTTCACCTTTCCATTCGTTTGGTATGTTCAGCGGGATGGGGGTGTAAGTTTGGGGCTTACGAGCTCCTAGAACTGAAGCAAATGATTTTATAGATGATGTCGCGTATTTGTCGTTTCCTTGGCCGGGGAGAGGAGGGAAGTCCATGTCTGGAGGTTCCATGGCCGACAATGGGCAAGGGAAGGTTAAAACGTTGTCTATAAGGAGGCTGGCGGACCTTCCTGGGCGCACAAAGCATCACCGGGAAGAGAGGAGTTCAAGGTTTGGAGGAGGGCGATGAGCGGCGAGTGGACGGAAGGTAGGAATTTACTGTACATGTGGAGTTTCCTGTGAGCTCGAGAGAATTCTCGCTGCCATGAGTGAATTTATATAGTGTTATGAAGTATTAAGATCTAAGTATAGGGAAGATGGGATGATCCAAGTGGGTGATCTGAGACAAATCAGAACACAAACTACATAGACGTCTAGGAATGCAAGGAGAAGACTGAGTAATGCTTATCCAACCAGATGGTGGATCAAATAGCAGGATGCAATTAGTGCTCCATGGTTCTTACAGAACTACAGAGTAGTCCTGGGTAGTGGGGAAGGAATAAATTTGTGGACACACAGGTGGCATCAGAACACAATGATGGCCAGGATATACCCAAGATTATTTTGAGTGATGCGGTATAAAGAAATCAATGTAGCATAGTTTGAATATTGGGAAGGATATAGATGGAGACGGAGGTGGGCCTGGAGAAGGCCTTTGCGAGAGTCGGAACTGCCCTATCTCAAAAACTTAGTGGATTTCCTATAGGACAGCCAACCATTGCCTACCAATACAGATAAATATTTTTTTGGGAGTAGTTCAACTGGAATCTACAGCTCGAAGGAGGCATATAACCTAATTTTAGAAGGTAGAGTACCTGTGTTCAACCAACAGCAAGTGGATCTAACTAAGCCCCTGTTTTGCGCAGCCTTCTTAAAATTATAAGTGGATTATAAGTACCTATTTTCAAAAAATAACTCATCAATCTCGTAATTCGACGTTCTTAAAAGCCAATTATAATTTTAAGATGGCTGCGCAAAACGGGCCCTAAGTAACATGATTAACCAAGATGCGTAACATGATTAACAAAGATTATCATGTCTATCATGTTAACAAAGATAAGTAACATTAGGTAACAAACTAATCATTACAAAAAAAACGGATTCATGAATTCATATGAATTTATTAAGTAGGAAACAAATTATTTCTATTGGAAGCAAATTCTTAGAAACAAATTCTAACGAATTTAAAAGAAATATATCAACAAATAATCATTGGAACATAATCAAGAACGAACATATTGGATTAGTTACGGGATTAATCGTCAAACAAAGCGAACATAATCAGATACTGAAATCTGACTCTGATATCACTACGGACCTAATTAAAATGGATCTAATAGTTAAACTAAATATGAGCGAATCATACCTTTAATGTGGAAGCATATAGAACCATACTGTTTCGGTTGATTATATCACAAATACGAATAGGAGTCTACCAGAGTCTCATTGTAATCCGAACACAAACTATGAGTCTTTTGTAATCCATGTACTCAAATCTCTGTCTATATGTTTCTAGGTCTAACACATGGGAATAAGAATTGTGTAGCGAGTAAATAGAGATTAAGGTTTAGTAATTAATGTATAATTATATAATTGACCCCAAACCTAATTAAGGTAGTAGAATATTACTCCAATTAGAATTTTCATATTAGGTAATCAACCAATAATTATACCTAATTAGAATAGTAAAATCCTACTCTAATTAGAGTTATTAATATTAGGTAATTAATAAATAATTATCATAATTAATTCAATTAGATATATTACATATTTTATCTAACAAACGAAACAGCTTCTTTGTATAATTACAAGGGTAAGGCCGCATACATCTAACCCAGACCCCAACTTAGTTGGAAATATACTGGGTACGTTGTGGTAATATTTTATCTAACACAACAGAAAATATTAAGATCATATAGTTGTAATGATCTAAAGTAAAATCACATAGTTCCGTAAGGCGTATGAAAAATCAAACTCATCAAACAGAGTGAGAAATGAAAGCCTAACCCAAACACCCTAATTCACTTAGGCCCCGTTTACTAGCAATCCCATCTTGGGAATTAACATGGAATTACTGTCGGAATTGCACACCAAATGGTGGGATTGGGCAGGAGATGGAATTGAACCAAAAAAAGCAATTCCATGTTTACTAAACATAGTCTCGAATGGAATTGGGCAGTCCATTTTTTAAAAAATGAGAGAAATTTCATTTTTATCCCTGGCTCAAATATAAAACTAAAACCATTCATAGAACAAAGAACATAGAGCAAATTGCACGAAAGCAACTTCATGAAGAAGAAGCAGAGTGCGTCCTTAATTGAAGAAGAGTACATGTCACAGTCTACGTTTAAAATTATAGGAGCATTGCTGATCTCTGATGACACTCTTATCTGCACCATTCAGTAGCAAATATCATCCTCGTTTAGTATGATATCATGTCTGAATAACTGTGCTTCTCGTTTGCATGTAATAGCTGATACCACGGGAAATTAGATTTGGTTACTCACCAAAGCATTCATCGCTCCAGCTTTAAAGTATGTGACTGTGGAGTTGGCAAGAGAAAAAAAACTCCTGGCACATTGAGTGTTCTTCTCAAATGTGGAGCTTGCCAATTCTTCTACTCTTTGTTCTACTTCAACAATACTTTCCCCAGTTCTTGGAGAAGCGCTTAGCTTCCACTCGAACTTGGATCCCTCTTCGGGGACTCGCAAAGGATGCTTCTCGTCGGAAGGCATGGTGGCTGTAAAAAAAGTCAAAATCGGTCAAAATTTCCGGCATTTGAATTTTGTTTTTGTCTTTCTTCATCGGAATTCGTGGTGTTTTACCTGGATTTCGAGAATGAGATTATGCCCTATGAATGCAAAAGTTATGATCCCCAGAGCATTCAGGACATCGAAAATCCGAGCAATTTCCGTGCCTGATCTCACGGGTGTGTACGAGACATTGGGCAGACAGCCCTCCGCCACGGACACCGACCATATAGCGGTGCAGTATCCGACGGCGGTTACACCTCCGACGAGCGAAACTCCCGCGATGGAGTTCAAGTGGGGCAGCTGAGACAGCACTACCGCCGCGCAAGTGAAGACAAGGTACCACTCGACAGTGGGCAGAGGGTTGGATATGCAGGTGGATCCACACAGAGTGTGGTACAACAGTTTGGAGGTGGAGCCCCCGATCACGATCAGAGCCGTACATGTTCCGCCAGAGATATACATAATCGGAAACGAGAAAGACGGAAACTTGCGAATGCGTTCTGATGCGTTCCAAAGAGAAGGGTTTCGGGTCGAGGGCAAATGCGTTCCAAAATGTGTATTCCAAGTTAATTCCACGTCTGGGGGAGAATTATTTTTTGGTCCCAATTCCAGGAATTTACAAAAAATAAGCGGGCCGTAGAATTGAATTCCCTGACCCGCTTTTTTTACTATGTGTATAGTAAATGGAGAATTATACTCCAATTCCATCATAATGACACGTAATTCCACCTAGTAAACGGGGCCCTATAGTATGATGAATGCTAATATGATATGTGTTTATAACTTTATTGAACTCTTCCATCTCTAAAAGATATGGTTACCTTGCTAAAAGATAAGGTTATACATAAAAGGTGGATGCAATTGCCTCCTCTTTGGGGCATAAACATCCACATTTATGGTAGGTGGACTATCCAAATAAAGAACATTTTACACGTGAAGAAGGGCGTGTCACTTACCTAAAAAATGATGAAGGGGGGCGCGCATCAAATATAAAGAAAAAGAAAAAAGAACATTTAACTATTCAAAGTGACTAAACAAGAATGATCAATAACTACCCCAAAAAATGAAGAATAATCAATTTCAAACCTTACAAACATTACAGCTCAGTAAAAAGTAAAAAAAAAAAACTAAATTATCAAACAATAGCACTCGAACACAGGAGATTAATGTAGAACTTACTAGCTTCCCCCGTTTCCACAAACTTCCACGCGGTTTTCACGGGCGGTTTGCCAATGTGGCCTCAACTTTATCCTCATCGCCTACTCACCACGGCTATGGCATGCCTGACAAAGATATTCGAAAGATTTAGAAAAGACTCATAGAAGCACTTGAGGCCATTGTTCTAATACCAAAGACAAAACCTCCTCTCTAGGTCTCAAATTTCAGGCCTATTATATTGATTGGCAGCATGTACAAAATAATCTCTATGGTGTTGGCCACTAGACTGAGCAAAGTACTGGAAGATGTAATGTCACCAAATCAGATGGCCTTCAAAGAAAAAAGACAGATTCTAGATTGAGTATTAATAAGCAATGGATGATTTCCAAAAAAGAGGGACACGAGCCTTGATCCTCACATTAGATTTTGAGAAGGCCTTTGACATGGTTAACCAGAACTACCTATATAATATAATGAGCAAGATTGAAATGCCAGAATGCTAGAAGTGGTAGATAAAAGAATGCCTCCAATCCGCCTCAACCTTGGTACTGATAAATAGGAGCCCCACAGAAGATTTTTTCCCATAGAGAGGATTAAGGCAAGGGCATCCCCTATCCCCATTTATGTTCAAGGGACTGTCTGCTATGATAAAGAAAGCAGTGTCATTGCAGCTATATGCTTCTGTGGAGATTGGAAAAGACGAAATTCAGTTGTCTCACCTACAGTTCATAGACGACACCATACTATTCTGTAAAGCAAGCTGGGAGAATGTCAAAGCAATCAAGGGAATACTGTACAACTTTGAGCTACTATCAGGTATGCGCATCAACTATTAGAAAAGCCATTTTATGGGAACACATGTACCTGAAAACACTATACAAGAGATGACAGCTTACCTGAATTGCAAGAAAGAATCCACACCCTCGCATACTTGGGTCTACCTGTAGGAGCAAACCCAAGGAGAGCATGATGAGATCCACACAACACCACTAGCTCGTGGAAATGATCCACTACAAGAGAAGGACTTGAAGACCAATGACACGGCCATGGGAGATCCCACCCTACATGAAGGAGGCACGGATGGCAAGAGGGTGACCGAAGACCCATTACATTGTCCACAAGGGCTTAGCATGCAGACTCGTTAGCCCTAACAACATGCACAAAATTATAAGAAGAAAGTTAAGATGTATAGTGACGAAATAGAAAATAAAAATTCATAAAATTAAATGCAAAATTAAATTAAACTACGGAGAGAAAGAAAATACTCACGGGTTTTGTTGAAATTTAATGAGACAAAATTACTCCTAACATGTTTTTGGTGGCTAAAATACACAATATCAAAATAAAGTCTCTAGTTTGATTTTATGCTAATAGGAAAGTATTGATTTTTTACTGTAACACATGGAACATGTAATTAGAATTATAAATCTATAGCA
>JAOWBN010176181.1:0-17818 GCA_028565015.1 Pinguicula moranensis
GTACCTCCAGAGAGAAAATTAGGGCTGCTCTCATATTGTTGAAATTCCTTTTGCTTTCTCTTTGATTCCATGTCATCATGAACAATACTCTTTTGTGTTGCTGTAGATGGCTTGTCATGTCGAGACTGAATTCTGTGGAACTTTTCAATTTCATGGCCAAATGATGCAATCACTGATTCTGACTCCCAAGAGCATTCATCATATGATAGTTCCTTCCATTTCACAAGATATTCTTTTCCTTCTTCGACTTCCCTGGTTCTCAGACAAGTTTGAGAAGCACTCAGCATTAGAAAAAAAAATGGAAAGATATACCAAAGTACATACTATGTTCTACAGTGATATCAGATTCTATTGAGGATAAATAAGGAAAGTATTTCGTTTACAAAAAACAGAGCCTATTGTGACTAGAATCAAATAATTCACTGAGCTTAAAGGACATATAAACGATAGCACAGCAAAATATCAACGGGGAAAAGAGCTCTAGAATGTCAAATAAGAAAACAAACCGGAAATCTAATACTAATCCACGACACATATCTCATCTGAACCTAACCACATCTTCTACCACAACTTGTCCGAGTTTGCCTTATGAAATCTCATCACATGACCAAATTTTAACTGTATCTATGTTTCTTTGAAAAGTAAAGGACCACATTGATTCAACAAGTAAAGATTCCTTTAGTATTCAATGTGTTCTTAATGTAAGCAGCTTAAACAAGGATTTGATTTGTATGCCTTCAGATTACAAATGTTTAAGCAAAATAGTTTCAGATTAACAATGATCATTTGAAAAAAAAAAAGGTCAAACAAGTAGCCAGACAAAATTCATTTCCATCTGTAGGAAGTAAATCATTTTATAGCCTAGTATGGTAGGCAATTTTGTAAAGCAACCAAAAACATCGATGGTTGGTCATTATTTGCCAAGGGAATTATATCTAATAAAATATTGGTATACACATACTAAATCGAAATACACACGTTCAATTTGACAAGTCCAAAGAATCAGCAAACCTGTAGGCAATGATCCGATCCACAGTTGTCCATTCTAGCCTGATAGGCAAATTTTCATCCTCAGTATTGTTAGAAGACGAAGATTGTCTTCCATAGTTGTTTACTTTTGTTCTTAAACGAGGATTTGATTTGTATGCCTTCATAAACTCCACCTCAGGAACCCTAAGGTTATAGAAAAGGCATAATAATAAGATTGAGAATACGGAAAGTACATAACCAGTGAAATGGCAACATTAGTTCAGAATAGAAAAGATGTAGATGATGACCATTTTAACAAAATGATATGTAAATAACAGAGGTGATATAATTGAATACAATTTAAAAAAAATACCAAGTGCAGTGGACGTAAGAACGGCCTTTCCACTTCACCAAATAATGTTTCGCGAGTATTTGATTGGATCCGAGGTCAGATGCAACACCCTCATCTGAAGCAACAGAGCGCATTCCACAATCAAGTATTTTTTCAAGATCAATTAAGTGGCCAACCTGTCAAATCCATCATTAAACCAAGATGAGATATTTTAACACTTAAATTGCATGTGTTTGGGCTTTAAGTAAAACTGCAAACACGCATACACATTCAGGGCATTTCCAGGAGCTAGGACAAGGGCCTTTAATCTCTGGCAGCAAGCAACCGGGATGGAATGCATAAGTGCATGTTTCACAGTTCCAAAGATTTTCAGCTTTTCCACAAGATTGGCAAGAGCCTTCCTTCTGATAAAAACACAATGATAAATTGGTAAAAATAAGACAACAAATCGCAACTATTTATGTAAAACATTGCTACTCCAGTAAAAGAGCAGAGAATATATAGTATGCATCTCATTCCTGCATATTTAGATACGCATAAGCACTTCTAGATACTTCACTAAATTCTTATTTAATTGAAACTGGAATTTGGTTATTTATAAATGGATCAAAATTACCAAAAAACTGAATTTAAAAGCGTTTTTAATATTTCAAGACATACAGAAAACTAATTTACATTTTCTGACATTTATTTAAAATCTCGGCAAAACCACATAGTCATTCATCAATGCCAAGAATGAGAGTCAAGCCACGAGTTTAACCAAGTACAAAACATAAAAACATAAATAACATAACAAAGGAATGGAAAAAGTAGTTAGAATATGAGAAAAGCCTTAAAGTGAATTATATTTCTGCTGATTCTTTTACAGAGTAGATAGTATTATAAAAAGCAAAAGTGTTCAACCAAAAAACTAGCTCCAAATAAGTCAATATGGAGCTGTAACTTCTAGTACAGATATTTCAGAATATATACTGGAGGAGAAGTGACAACTGTACTATCAACAGTAATGCATTTAAAAGGTTCAAAATTACCAAGAATAAGGAGGATTCAGTAAAATTCCATTCAACGCTATGACTTCGTTGGGAAATTGAATTATTTTTTACAATATAAGAATGATATTTAAATTCATTAGCTCTCCATAAGAAAAAGGAGGACGGAGAGGAAAAGGTCTCTAGATTATTCAAAAAATTTATGATTCACAAAACATGTAATGCACGTGCTCTCATTCGAAAATGGCTTCTAACAGCAACAACTATTAAAGATAATGGCAGAATACACACAAGAGTTATTGATAATCCCAATTCCAAGTTCAAATGGTTTCCTCAAAATGTAAAAGTTATGGGGTAAATAGTTTGAAAATCCAAATCACTGGATGCGTTCGCGGGTACATAAGGATAAAAATGTAACAACATAGCATCACCGTTATTTCCCAATCTAGCGCTTGCAACGATGAAATAGCAGGTATGCAACTGTAGGTTTTACAAGCTAAGATGACTCAAAGCGAGATCGACTTACAGGCAAACTCAGAAGAGCAATCAGAAAGTCCTATAAAGACGAGAGGCAAAAGCCAATGGATGAATTACCGTATCAGGACGTTCAATTTTCTCAAACGAATCCGGCCCGGGTTTCTTCTTTACCAAATCAGACTCCTCGTCAGATTCATCTAAATTGTAAACAGGCCTTCGCTCCGACCGAACCCGCAGTCTCTCCACCAAGCTTGTCATTTTTCTGCAAAACCAAATAGCAACATTACAGACACATCCGCGTTCGAGATTTTAAAGAAGAAAACGACGTTCAAAGAAGCAACATCTCGCAAGGAAATGGAGGTAAAGTGAGTTTGGATTTTATGCACAATTTTGATCATCATAGTCCATAGCGTCAAGAAAGAGTAGCTTCTGGTATACCTGCCAATCCAATGAGTCTGCGAGCTATCAGCAACAGCGACAAATAGCAGAAATTAATGACAGAAAATGCAAATTGGAGCAATTGGCTGTTGTTTTGAAACACAATAACTCTTGAGAAGAAATGCAAAACCTTGCAGACGATGAGAGTGTGAAAGGTGGGGTTTACGAGAAACACCCTCCTGTGATTTGAGGAGCCCCGTGGGCCGTGTGTACGAAATCAAACCAGATTTTATAGCGTCAATCTCGCCAGGTGACAGAACAAAAGCATGTCCAAAACCAAAAACAGAAAAGAAAACAATCAATTTTTATTTTCAACATTACTTTCAGTTTAATTTGGCAATAAACCTTCAATTTTTTAATCTCATACAATAAAAATAATATTTTTAGTTCCATAACTAATATTTTAATCATAAAATGTTTTTTTTGATTGATGTAATAATATAGTTAATTAGACTTGACCCGACCTAAACAGCTCACAAGCAGGGTATAACATAATTCTAAACCTACGGGTTGGGTCATGGACCAAAATGTTGGACCTATGGGTGCATTTTTTACAATAATATTGTCTTAGTTTGGTGGTAAAGATTTTTAGAATTAAGAGACTTTGTGCTAAAATCCAACAAATGCTAGTTTTATAGTAATAAACAACTCTTGAAAAATAAACAAATAAATAACTTTATTTTTAAAAAAAAGGCTCACCGGGTTCAAGGTGGGGTGTCGGGTCCGATGGAATGGGATTGGATTCGGAACACGGATACGCTCTAGGGCCAAGGAAAATGACCCAATGGCCATCTCGTTACTCATTAATTTAACTAATCTATTGCATGTACTTTTAAATAATATAAATAAAAATGAAATAGCAAAAATAAAATTGAATGTATAGGATAAATTAAAAAGGCTGAAAATGAAAAAAAAAAACTTAAATAAAATTAAAAAAATTTAAAAAAATAGATGAAATAAAATTAAATTGAATCGAACAAAGAAAGTAAATTAAATAAAGAATAAATGCAAACGAGGAAAATAAAACGAAAGGCAGACATAAAATAAAAATAAAATAATGTAGATTCGATCTGCTGACGTTCAACTTTAATTTTGGTTTCTACATTTTATTTATTTTATTTTATTTTATTTTATCCATCTTACTCTATTTTATTTTAATTCACTTACTTGGGGATAACAGTTATACAAAACCGACCCCGGGCGAATGGCTCTATTTGGATACAAAGAATCTATTCCGTGAACTTCAGCCCATCCAAGAAAGCCCAGAATGAAAGTTTGAGAACCCCCGAGGAAGTTTCATCATTATTCAAGGCCCCATTGCATTATCTTCAGGTTGGATTTTAATCAAACAAAATTAAATTTATATTAACTCCGAGGCGATCGAATTGGAATAAGAAGAAGAACGAAGAAGACGGAATCACTGCATTTTTATCAGATTTCACAACCAGGTACGCCATTGAGAGTAGACCTCTATGTATATGTCTCCAGTTTCATGTTTGCGTTCGTGCATCTCTGCCCAAACATTTTAAGATGTAAGAGTTGATAATTCGAAGGGGTATAGCATACTAGATCAAAGATGATTAATTTAAGAACTGCTGATTAGCTTTATAGAACTTAGAAATTATTATTTATTCTAATTCAGGTACTGTGGATGCTGCTTGTGCAAGATGTAAATGTTTTACATGTTAGAGCATCGAAACTCTAGAGTTGATAGAGAAATGTATCAGAGAGTTATTTTGTTTCTGTTTTTATCAGAATGGGTGAATTGACTTATAGGTTACCTAGGTGGAAGCGTGCCCATTTCAGTTTCTGAATATATTCTAATGAATTGTTACACGTAATTGGTTACCTCTCAGTTGATTTTCTATTTATTTTCGCCCCTTTTTGGTAGTTTATTCTCTGTAGTTTTATTCATGCTTGTCTTTGTTTAAAGCACCACTTCCGAGTAGGCAATGCTCAGGTACAAATAAAGCCAAAGAATAAGCCGTTTGTAGTAGACAACACTAGAACGCCTTAGTTTGCTGAAAGGGGTAGAGTTTCTCCCTGTTTAGGCCCCTCTTCACATTTCAGAACACAGCATTTATCCTGTTACTACATCTATTCCTTACTTGACTGCAGTAGGTGTCTTAACATGATCCTTATCAATCTTGGCAACATTCTAGGCTTATTGTTGGGAAGAATATATTGGAAAAATTCAAGCAAATTTCTAGCATTATCTTTTTTTTTTTATGACTTTTGCCACTTCAGGTCTCCATTTTTTTTTGTAGGTAGGTCTCCCTTTAATTCATTAAAGATTATACGTGTGAATCTAACTTGAGTAGACCAGCTTATATCAGCTCTAATATGTATAATCCCTTTCCAATTGTTATCCTGAATTTAAAAAATGCATCTAGTTATGCGAGATATTGACGTGAGGCTGGTGAATACCAGCTTCATTCAATAAGCTCAATCCAAGACATTAAAATTTGTCAGATCCTATGCAATATCTCCTTAGTTTGCCTATTGTCTCCATGAAGACTTATTTTTCTGTAGTCTTAATAAATTTCTTTTCCAGCAGGCTTCTAGCGTGAGTAAGGTCACAATGTCTGACTTATCTCGTTACATGCGAGCTTGCTTTCAATCGGGGAAACTCGCCATGTTAGCAATTCTCGTGTCCGGGGGAATTGTATTGCAAATATTGGTACCTTCTTTACTTTCCGTTTACCTACTTCAGACTTATTCTAACTGCTAATCCTGTTGGTGACGTAATGTAATCATTTTTCCTTTATACTGATGTGTCAGGCATGCGCTCTCTACAATAATTGGTGGCCCATGTTAGCAGGTGTGTATTCAATTGGTGATGCTATTTTCAATGTCACTTTTTTAACCTCGTTTTGTAGGCATATTTCATAAGCATTACTCACGCATCCTATGTTTTTTGGAGAGTATCTAGGTAACTAACCAAGAAGTACTTTATCATTCATAGAAAAGAAATCTATTTCAGAGTATTTGGGTAACTAACCAAGTACTTTATCATTCACAGAAAGGAAATCTATTTCAAATCCTATAAACTAATCTACTTTCTGTATTTATTTGTGTGTGTTTCACAGTTACTCCAATATCACCCAGTGACCTTCATTGTAATGCTATTTTATTTGGCAATAATAGTGAGCGTCAAACTATGAAGAGAGAATATTGCTAATGACAGCCAAGCTCTTGAAAGTGTATTGATTGCATTTCAAGTTGTCGCTCTTGGCTCGGAATGATCCCTATTGTAGGATTTTAATAATGTCATGTAGCAGAAAGAAACAGTAGAAGCATGATAAAGACATGATATCTGGAAATGAGCTTTAGTCGGCTTGGTTAAAACTTGAGTTGCGCTTAAGCTCAAAACACCTCTGCTTGATAAACTTTAGAATAAATCTGGAGTAGCATTTTATAGTACTATATATTTTTATTGAATAAAGTAGAACGGGTAGGTGCTCATATTTGTCTAGTAGGTGTCAGATTCTTCACATCGAGTTGATGTAGGCTCCATCCTTTGTTTGTTGCTATGGAGACTAAAGTCTTGACTGTACTCATCTTGGTAACTGGTGCAAAAGTTTCATCATAGTCAATGCCATATGTTTGACTATATCCCTTGGCCACCAATCTCGCCTTGTACCTCTCCACCTTTCCTTCAGGATTCTGCTTCACAATGAACACCCATTTGCTTCTTACTGTTTTCTTCTCAGGTGGTAGTGGTACAAGCACTCAAACTCTCTAAATGTAATATCCATACTCACAAACAGTCGTCGCTCGACCGGACTCCAACAAACATAACTTTTTTGATCATTTGACTATCCCACAAAGACACACTTAACCGCTCATAGATCCAACTTACCAATTCCAGATCGGTTATCCTTCACAAAGCGTACAAACGAATGTCTACAGCTCCAACACATCTCTTCTGGTGCTAGTCGATACCTGAAATGGAGATTTCCACTCCAGTACTCGGGAGGATACTCGATTTATTAAATAAGCTGCTATCATAACTGCTAGTCCCTATAAATGTTTTGAGACATTCATGGATATCATCATGCTCCTCGCAACCTCAAGGAGGTGACAATTTTTCCTCTCTGCAATCCCATTCTGTTGTGGTGTGTAAGGACATGTAGTTTGATGTCTAATTCCATGTAATGACAGATAATTTGCAAATAATTGATTCGTATATTCCGTGCCATTGTCAGACCTCAGTCTGAATCTCTCTGTGAAAATCCTTAAAGCAGGCAAAAATCTCACTCTTAGTTTTTTTTATCAAGTATAACCAAGTAACTCGGAAGCAACAATAAATAAAAGTCACAAAATAACAAAATTCAATAACTGTCAAAATAAGGCAAGGCCCCCAAACATCAGAATGTACCATATTAAACAATTGAGAATGCATATGACCATACTAGTATTTCCTTATTAATTTTCGCAAAAGAAAGGGGATACAAACGACTAATAAGAAAGAAATAGGGGTGACCTAAGCGTCTATGGTTAAGCAACAGGTCTGTCACGATCCTCTTCTCCCTCTCAGATTTCTCTATCATCGATGAAAGGGCAGAGTCCATGCTCTTTCTATGCAGGTACCATAGTACATCACGCCATCTCTCAGTCCCAAGAACTCGGTCGAACCTCTTCTTTTGGAAGATCACCTGTGGAATATCAAAAATAACATGACAGTTTAAGTTAAGAATAATAGTACTGATGGAGAGAAGGTTAACTGGAAAGGAAGGGGCATGCAAAACTTTGGATAGCGTCAAAGTGTCAGTGCATCACACTGTACCCTTTCAAACCACTGACCGATCAGTGCCATAAACAGTCTTAACACTAGACATGACTTCTAGGAGAGTATAGGTGATGAACTCTCTAGAAGTGTCTGTCACATGCGTAGATGCTCCAAAGTCACAAATTCAATCTAAGGAGCCAATAGTGGAAAATGATGCAAGTGCAAGGGAATTAGGCGTACCTCGCACAGCTGAGTGTAGATCAACATGAACAACATTACCAGACGTATCTGGTAGGGTGGGTGGAGTCTCCTGCTCCTTCGAGCTCATCCTCCTCAGTATCCACTGTCAGGTGGGTACGATAACCTCCACGTCCTCCACCTCTCGCTCCACCTCTCCGACCTCTTCTACCACGACCACCTCTACCACACCCCCTCCAACCAAAGTCCCAATCTCTCCTAGACTGGGGACAAGCCTCCATCAAATGTCCAAGCTCACCACACTGATAACAACTGTGAGTCTTTGTCAGTGGACGACCAATAGTGATTAAAGCTTTAGCCCACAATCCTACGGTGTGATCAGTCTCTTGTAGCAGAAGTCGGGTCTCCTCCTGTAACATCGCAACAATGGCCTCACTCAGAGGAAGAATATTTTGCTGACCCAACAAGATCGATCATTGTGAGATTGGGTCCACATCTTTCAAAAATAGTCATCGCAGACAAATAGTGCATAGGTCCGCCTCTCTGTGTCTCGACATTTATCTGTAATCAAATCTGAAACTTTCTCAACTGATTCTTCGTGCCATAATAATCTTTATTCAATCGTGTCCACATGTCCTTCACAACCTTGAGATTCTCCACTGAGGAGAAGATCTCAGGAGTCATCGAATTCAGTAACCATACACATAAAGTGGCATGTGTGGCCTTCCACTTAGAAGTGTTCGCAGCATTATTGCATTCTTTCTCTTCCAAAAAATCACGTAATTCCTTACTTTCTAAGGCTCTCTCAACCCGTAGTGCCCAGTTACAGTAGGTTTCCTGGGCATCAAGTTTCAAATTGATAAGCGGAAGATCGAGTTTAGGTTGCCCCACAAAAGAAGATGTACCCATACCCTGAACCAAACCAATTAACGCTTTCAGGGTCTCAAGGTTAAGCGCACTTAATGCCTCCAACCCTGCTTTCTTACTAGTATTTCCTTCCATCATCGCAAGTAACTCCAAGCACAACCTCAATCAATAATCTAAAGAAGTAAACTCCAATCATCCACACACAACACTATCCGCGCCTCTGAACCCAAAGTGGCGCGTCAGACACATAATACCAATTTCATCGATAAAGCACAAGTTACAAACGCCTTAAAACTATGCAAAAACAACAACCCACAACTCATATCCAATGAACCAATAGTACGAGTGTGTAGAGTAGAGCAAGACCTACAAATTGCTTTTTGGGCGATGACGATGGCACGACGGTGGTGGCGTGGCGCGACGTAAGTCCAATAGTGGTACCGAAACAGAAGCGGCGGAACGACAACAGAAATCACCGGTAAAGATGGAGAACCGTGGCAAAAAAAGCCAGATCTCGCCGAATTTCAAAAATTGGCTTGGACCACTGTGACGGGGAAGACGAGACAATTCTGACAGTACCTTTTGTGGCGGAGGCCAATGGTGGACGACGGGTTTATGGTTTTGATACCATGTAAAAATAGAGTAGGAATTGCTCTTTTTATTGAATTAGAGGAACTACACGCCTATAAATAGGCATAGACATCCCGTGTGAATACAATCACACTCATATGTGAACACAATCATATGCACATGTGAACACAATCACAAACATAAATCCAACAAGCTCAATCAAGATCCAATGCCCTTTGATGCCCACAGTCGCACAAACCTATCCATTAAAATTGATAATGAACATGTGAGTCTATTGTCTGACTATATAAAATAAATTGATAACGAAGATTTTTTTCTATGCAATTAAATTGTATTAGGTGTGCAATTTGCACCCTTTCAAAATCACACTTACAAAAGCGTTTCACGCCACTAGTTTTGGCATATACATGACATCTATCTTACACACATGTTCGCATTATTAGGATATCAAAACACTATGTTGACCACAAGTCTCAGATCATTACACCAGGAAAGAAGCCAACACCTGAAGGTATCCAACCATTGCACTGCAACCAGCTCCATGTGTTGAATTTGGGCAGCTCTACCATTTTAAGTTGGTTAGCTTCTTCCTATTGGAAATTGATCTCATTTCTTTTAAGTCATAGTAGTCAAACCATCATGAGCCATATAGATTTTCATGTTTCATCCTTGTTCTTAATGAGACCCATGTTGGCAATAAAGTGAGCAGTCGCCTCTTGTGCTCCCACGTATATTAATCCGAACCAAATATAACACTCGATCCATGTAGCGTAAGCCATGTTACAAGTAAATAACAAGTGCATTGTATCCTCCTCTTCCAAGCTGCATCGTGGGCATAGCAATTGCTTTGAAGTAATCGGTATGCCTTTGTATAATAGATTCATCATAGTTGGAATCCTGTCCTATAGGGGTCTCTATCTGAAGGCGTCGATCTTCAGCTAAGTTCTTTTGCACAATACCTCTGATAAGCAGCTTGGTAGCGACTCTTACAGGCTGCACATTTGCCAGTGCAACTGTATAGGCAAATATCATCGTTCGCTCCTCTATCAACTGCACATCATCGAGTTCATCTTCCAGTCGTCGATAAGTCATTTTCCCTTTCCAGTAGTTCTCTTCTCCAAAAGAAGCTCCAAGTGCAGACTCCATTACCCAATTGACCCATTTGGGAGATAGTATAGTCTTTGGTGGTGGGCAGATTGTATAGTCGGCAGTGATCAATTGTCAAGCATCTGTAATTGTACCACTTATCACACCAAAAATACATATAATTACCTCTGCTGGTCTCCTCTCTAACATGCTGCCAAAACCACAATTGTTATTGTATTGTACTATCACATCTTTCCACCAATCAGTTGCCCAATTCAACCCGTCCAGACTCGTTGCCTCTATCAAGAGATGGACACCAGAGTGTTATTGTGCTAATAATATGGAAAACCATAGACTTTGTCTATCCTTGATGGCCTTCCATTCCCACTTTAGTAATAGAGCATCGTTAAATTACGCTACATCTTTGATTCCAAGACCCCTCCCTTCACAATTGGCAGGCATATCACCTCCCAACTCACCCACGGGATCTTCCTGTTACCTTCCAACTTGCCTCTACATAGGAATTGTCTCATCGTTTTCTTGATACATGTGTAAAAAACAAGTAGAATACCAGATTTCTCAATTTTCTCATATGTCTGTGCAATATGGCATCGCATCACACTTCTTTTATGCAGCCCTAATTCACCTCTATAGCTAAACCAACACTTAATTTACATTAATGTAAATTTGGTAACACCTAATTTACAATACTAATTGACTCGCGCCAACACTTCTTCAAGTTTGGGTGTGTATTTGCATGCCCAACTTGTCAAGTGAGTCATTGAAGGTTCTATTGTCAACAACTTTTGTAAGCATGTCCACCACGAATGATAACTTAATGATCTTGGATTTCAGCTTCTCCTTTATAAAATGTCTATCGATTTCAATATGTTTAGTCAAATCATGTTGGGTTGGATTATGCGAGATCTCAATGGCAGACTTACTATCACAAAATAGATTCATCTCATATTTGGGTGCATATCCCAACTCTAATAATCTCCTGAGTCGCATTTCACAAATGCCTTTTGCAATACCTCGAAACTCAGCTTCTGCACTTGAGTCACTACATTTTGTTTCTTACTTTTCCATGTGACTAAGTTTCCACCCACAAAGGTGAAGTACCCAGACGTTGACCTCCTATAAGACATATTTCCGGCCCAATATGCATCAGTGTAAACTTCTACTCTCAAGTGTCCGTGCTTCTAGAATAGAATTCCTTTTGCTGGGCAAGATTTTAAGTATCTCATAATTCTATTCACTGTAAACATATGATCCTCACTCGGGCACTGCATAAACTTGCTCACAACACCCACATCATATGCTATGTCTAGTCAGGTAAGCGACAAGTATATTAGCTTCCCTACCAACTTCTAGTAGCATTCTTTCTTTGTCGGCACCTGATCAAGGAATATCCCAAGGCGACAATTATGAACAATAGGCATTTTAGCTGGCTTACACTCAATAAGATCGATTTCAACTAAGAGGTCAATATATATTTTCTCTGAGACAAGAAGATTCCCTTACTCGAATGTGTATCCTCTATCCCGAGCTTTAAACCTCCAAGGTTTTGGATCTCAAATTCAGTTGCTAACTTATCTTGAAGTTGTTCCATTTTTTCTTTATCGTCACCAATATGATAATATCCTCGGCGTACACAATAAGGGGTGTTAACTTTGCTTCGATATGCTTTATAAAAAGCGTATGATTAGCATTGCTCTGAACAAAATTCCACTTCTTCATCGCCAGGCTGAATTCCCCAATCGAAGCTTTAGGTGATTATTTCAATCCATGTAATGATTTCTTCAACCGACATACTACTGCTTTGTTGGATGCTTCAGAAAAAACTGATGGAATGTCCTTATACAACTCTTCTTCTAAGTCACGTGAAAAATGTGTTCTTTACATCATACTGATGAAAGGGTCAGTCTGGATTTGCTGCCAAAGATAGCAATACTCAAATGGTGTTAAGCTTAGCCATGAGCGAGAATGTCTCCTGATAGTCAGTTCCATATGTTCGAGTATATCCCTTTGCCACTAGTCTCGCTTTGTATCTTTCAATGGATCCGTTTGCCTTATGCTTCAATGTGAATACCCACCGACATCCTACAACTTTCTTCCAACCGGAAGCTCACATAACATCTAGGTCTCGTTCTTCATTAAGGCTGCCATCTTTTCATTTATGGCCTTTGTCTACTTAGGTTCCAAGAGAGCCTCTCATATATTATTCTAAATAGTGCACGAAGACAAGACACATGCTAATTTCTCTAGAGAACCTGAAGAGCTAGCATAATTTGAAATGTGATATTTAGACTTACGTGGCTTGGGCTCAGGTGAGTATCTATTAGGTAGCTTCCCTCTATTTTCCCTAAAAGGCAGAATAAATGTAGATACATATTTATCACCATTGGTTTGTGTGATCAAAGGATTGTTGATATGCTCAAGAGGGAGATCATGGACGAGCAGTTCTTGTGGGGGGAATTGCTGATCGTGGCCTTCAAGGCTCTCATCCTTCAAATTGAGAGAATTACCATAAGAAACTAAGGGATTGCAATCTCCCAAGGCACTATTGGAAGCTGGGGAATTGTAATTAGACACTAGGAGATTGCAATCTCTCGAAGCCTTATTGGAGGTTGGTGAATTGCAATTAAACATTGGAGGATCACAGTCTCCCGAAGCCTTATTGGAGGCTGGGGAATCTGAGGGATTGTAATCTCCCAAAACCAATTACTCTGTCTGTGCATCAGGTGCATCAACAATGGATACAACTCACAGCCAACGTCTTCACCTACAGAACTCTCCCCTTGAAGAGAAGGACCGGGAGCAAAGAAAAGGTTGTCCTCAATAAAAATCACATTCTTTGAAACATGGAGTTGGCTAGTGAGCGGATCATAACACCTATATTCCTTCTGTTGTGGTCCGTACCCCAAAAAGCAAACACTTGACCGCATAAGGATCCAACTTATGTTGCTGACCTTGGGAATATGCATGTAAGCAACACATCCAAAGACACATGGAGGCAACATGAGGACAGATGGTAAGCAATGGAATTGTGACAACTCTTTTAGGGGGGGTTCAAACTCCAGGGCTTTAGATGGAAGATGTCTAAGAAAGTAGACAGAGGTTGATACAACCTTTGCCCAAAAACGTCAAAGAACTTTGCTTCCTAGCAGAAGTACTCGAGCATTCTCCAACAATTGTTGATTTTTCCTCTCAACCATACCATTTCGCTCCGGAGTGTAGGTACACGATATATCATGAACAATACCTTGAGTTTGATAAAACTCTTGCACTCGATGATTTACAAATTCAATTCTGCTATCATAATGGAGAATCTTAACCCAAACTGAATATTGCAGCTTCACCATATTATCGAATGTTTGAAAACACTAAAACACTTCATCTTTGTCCTTTAAGAAATAAGTCCATGTCATTCTTGAAAAATCATTCACAAACAAGACGAAACATCTACCACAAGTGTATGAAGTTACTGGGGCAGGACCCCAAATGTATGAATGGATAATATCAAAAAGAACAAAGCACCTTGAATTATTTAAAGAGTATGATGATCTTTGACTATTGGCCAAGACACAAATCTCACAAGTAAACTTAACAGAAGCCAAGTTCAAAAACAACTGAGGAAATAGTTTATGCAGATAACCAAAGGAAGAATGCCGTAAGCAACAATGCGAACTGCAACCTCTTCACTAATGTCATATTCTTCAAGCCCTTCAAACTATCCGAAATGTCAGCAGACCTTCACTCATTTGCAACATCAATCGACTCTTCGGCATTTGGTGGGGGTGGGTGCACATGCACGGGGTGGGCGGTTGCATTATATACATCTCCTCATGCTTCTTCATGAGGTTGCCGAAACTCTGAAGAGTGTTCTTTGTGCCGAAGAAGAAACAGTAGGCAGAAGATGCACCTTTTCTCTTCTTTGATGAACTGGCTTGGCTAAGGAACAGGGTCGAGTATGGTCTAGTGGCGAAAATGCTATATTCTTCTCCCTCTGCTTCATTTTCACTAGTAGCATTACCCTCATCGCCATCACCCCGATCATCATCATTACCATCGTCATCACCACCACTGTCATCACAATCATCCTCTGACGACTCATACTAATCAACCTCCTCAAACAATTCCTTATGAGAGTAAAAATGTAAAGCATCATCTCCTGTAGCTGGGTCTGCCAAAGATTTCACACCAATCAACGTAATATAGCTAGGGTTTCCCACAAAGGCTCTTATACCTAAGATTGGACTGCAAAGAAAGCAGAAAACACATTAATAGAAATTAACACAGTACCAAAAGAAACAACTCAATAAAATATACCCTATTACCTTCATCAACATTTTCCAATAGTCACTTTCACCCTCAACCACAACCATGCACTTATTATGATCGAATGATACACCACTCCTATTGAGAAACTCGAACACCCAACCATATTCCTTCTTCCACACATAGAGCTTGTTCTTCACACTTGGAATGCCCTTAATTGTGTTGCCCTTCACCGCCCTGCGGACACTCATTGAAGAATTCTGCAGGCCAACCGTTCCCCACCTTGTATCCTTGCAATATAAGCTTCTTGGTGGAAACAATCAATACCTTCTCCTCCTCTAGAGTTAAGTAAATCTTCTACTTCTTGATTGGTGACATATTCTTCTTGCTTGTTGACTCCTTATTCTTCCTCTTAGTTGGGGACTTGCACTTCACCCTTCCCTTGCACTTTCTTTTTGGTGGGTGAATCCACCAGCTACTCATCTAGACCATGCTCACCAGAAAATGTCTCACGCAACTCCTCATTCATAATGAACTAACTTGTTTAGCAAACAAAAGTAAACACAATAAATTTTGAAATACAAAAGCAAAAGGGATACACAATCTAAAAGGTAAACCTGAAGCACAAATCAATGTTTCAAAAAATATTAGCAAACCCAAGAGACTTGAAGAATAGTACAATGTCACAACTTTTTCCTTACTGCTAATAGAACATCTCACACCATCACCGTAATGCAAAGATCAATTCAAAGAAAACCTGGCACCTAAACCCAAACCCAAACCATTCACCGAAATTCCTTAAATCTTTCTAAACCTAATTCCTAAAATGATGTTAAATCAAAGCATCCTAGATCTGTAAGAAACCCCCAATTAAAGACCCTAAAAATGAAACCCTAATTAAGCAACAAAATTTTAGATTATTTGAATCGGTCAAACCCTAATTCAAAAGAACGAATAGCAAACATATATCATACAACCATAAAAGATGCCAGATTTGGAAGAGATTTGAAGATACAACGCAAAATATGAAAGACAAACCCTAAAAATGGAAAACTAGAAATTGAAAAAAAAAAGCAAGGGGTAGATGGGAAAGGAACAAACGGTAAGACTGTTTTATCCATCACCACATGAACAAAAAAAAGAATCGTTAGATGAAATATTGAAGAGTTGCCATTTGTCGCCGCAGAAGAGGAAACACAGAGAAAGAAGAAATATTGGGGAAGACAAATTAGGTTTTCGAAGTGAGTTTGTACATACAATGACATGTGATGTAATTATGCTGAAAAGATATTAGGGTAGCAGGTAATTAGCCCGGGTGGATTGGGCCAAGAGGATTCAATCCATGTTGAAAAAGGTGGATACAATTTTCTGTGAAATCAATGAACAGTTCTGAGTCGGGTGAATGATCCAAAAAATATAACACCATCCACCGAACAGTTTCTATCAGTGGATTACTCGAGAAATTCGCCCAAAATCAACCAGCTATCTGACTATCGAACACAACCTTGCTTATCTTTAGTGTTTGTAATAAGCTTAAATTTATCATTACTACCATTACCTCGATTGATTTGATCTTTCCCTCTTCAATTTGATCAATGCTGCATTCGTATGATTAAGCTGGTAAGCTTTGACTAAACAAATTCTTTTTAAATTTTTCCACGTGAAGGAAGTTGCATTGTTAAGGATGGGCGTTTTTTTGATGGTTCCCATGGATATGTGGTAGGGAGATTTTGATAGAAGAGTGAATTTGATGAATCGAAAAATCTTTTTATTCAACTTTGTTACTTTCACGTATACATTTGTATCTTTCTTATAGGAATGAAAAAGGATCCAAATATGGAGGGTTGGAGGTAAGGGAAAAGATTTCTTTAATTGATCATTTCCCTTTTACAAATTTCCTTTAAATAAACCTACCATATTTGGATTCTTCCTATAGTCAACACTCAATTTCAAGTTGGATTTGGTCTACAACTCATAACTTGCTTAACACATTAATGAAAGTTGGACTTGAAACTGCCTTTGTTAGAATGTAGGCCAGTTGATCCCCTGATCTGACGAAGGGAAGACTCAGGACCCCACCATCTAATTTTTCTTTTATGAAGTGTTTATTGACCTCCACATGTTTCGTTCGATCATGCTGTACTGAGTTTTCCGAGATGCTTATTGCAGCTTTATTATCAAATTTCAATTGACTTGCTCCAGATATTGGGTATCCTAGTTCAGCCAACAATTTTCTCAACCATAAAACTTCAGCTACTCCACGTGCTATTCCTCGAAATTCTGCTTCTGCACTTGAAAGGGCAACTACTTTCTGCTTCTTGCTCTTATAAGTTACAAGATTTCCCCTGATTAACATAAAGTAGTCGGCAGTGGATTTTCGATCGACTGGATTACCTGTCCAATCTGCATCAATGTATTCATGTATGTCAAGATGGCCATTTTTTTTAAAAGGATTCCCTTTCCTGGAGATCCTTTTAAGTATCGAACTATCCTCAATGCTGCTTCCATATGTTCTGCCTGGGGGCTATGCATAAACTGGCTGATGACTCCCATTGGATAAGCTATATCCGAACGAGTGTGAGATAGATAGATTAATTTTCCGACCAGTCATTGATACCTTTCTTTATCTGCACCTGTACTCCCTCTTTCATTTGTAACTTGCGATTCACTATAGCTGGAGTTGTTGCTGGTTTACAATCAAGCAGTCATGTTTCTGCGAGAAGATCAAGGCCCTGTTTTGCGCGCCGCCTTCTTCTTCTTATTCTTCTTCTTCTACTATTCTTCTGATTTTTAAGAGGGGTGGTATTTTGCGCAAGGGCATTAAACGATCACTATTTT
>JAOWBN010176192.1:0-17818 GCA_028565015.1 Pinguicula moranensis
AAACATTTGGACATTTTGATTAGGCTATTTTGCTGAATGTTGGTTGAATTTGTTATTTTCATATGTTTGCTGAAATATGGAGGTGTTGAGCAGGATGTAAACAGGTTCAAACAGGGCCAAACAGGTTCAAACAGGTTCAAACAGGGCCAAACAGGCCAAACAGGTCAAACCCGCCCGCCCCGTTTGGCAGCGAATTTGAGCCGCCCGCCCCGTTTTGAAAATGGGGCAAACCCGCCCCGCCTGTTTTTCCGTAAATAGGCGGGCCAGGTTTTGCCATCCGGCCCGTTGACCCGTTATAGGCGGGGCGGGCTAGCCCGCCCCGCCCGTTTGCCGACCTCTAGGCTGGATATCCTGGACAAGCTAGCGGAGCCGCCATTGCTGATTTTCTCTTGGGAGCTCACAATCTTAGCAGAAAGCTTCCGAATATTTGGTGCCTGTAGGAATACCTTACCAAATTGCCGATGACTGCCAACGACGATGAGACCCGACCCGTCAAGGACTATCTGGGTCGAACATACTGATTCTATAGAGTGCTGGTGGTGTACCCATTCGGATATGGATTGAGGTACACGAGCTTCGTCCACACCATCACCTAGGGGCGAGGGCTGGAAATTAAGTGTGGAGGCTAAATTTTTTCGATATGAACACATTAGGTCGGTTTGAATTTGATTTAGTCAGTTATATATGTTCAAATGTTGCGCTAGAATCTGGAAGAGTCCAAATAAGTCAAACAGAGAATACACACCTTTTGCATTCCAGCTTTTTTACTACATAAACAACTTCAGAAATTTGGAATTTGGTCGACCAACCATCCAGCAAAATATTAAACTATATAATATAATTATATTAAAAAACTATATAAAAAGATAATATATTAAAAACTATCCAAAATAAATATGAGAATAAAGGCATATCTGAATTATTAAAAATGCATTCAATGTTCTTTGGTGTAATGGTTACCATAACGGAACTTGAATACATCCATGAAGGTTCGAATCTCATTATGAGGAACTTAACTAATAATAAATTACTAGTGTTAGACTTTAATTAATATTTCTTGTAAAAATTAGAATAGTATTATAATTTTTGCGTACAAATAAGAGATCTCTTAACTATTATGGTTGAGAAAGAGGCATAAATATAGAGAGACTAAGTGAGAGAAAAAGAGAGAAGTCTAGAAAAAGAAATTGAGGCTCGAGAGATTTTCTTCGTGTCTCTGTTGTATCACAGGATTTCTATTTCGTATTGGATTGATTCGCTTTCTCCTCGTGCTTCCTTGTTGTGTTTTTATTCCCAACACCTATAAGTTGAAGAAACATGTTACTACCAATTTATCTAGACAGTCATTATGCATTGTTCCAAAACAAAAGTAATTAAAATATGTTGATGGATCAAATTAAAAAAATTAAATTTTTTTACATGTAATTTTATTAAAAAAAAAATCTGGGAGGACCATGACCCTTTATCCCCTGCCTCCATCCTGCCATCACCGTCGCACCGAATTCCCTGGTGATCCTGTTGACGACCGACACTGCTTTCATGGCACCAACAACTCGGTTCGTGTGACTCATGTGAAATGTAATAAATTGTCACTCAGCCTTGATGTGGATGTAAGGAACACGAGACAGAGAAACATAACACACACATTGCTCGTCTTCTCGACCCCATCGTGGGCGAATGGATGCCGCAGAAGTAGCTTGTGGCGTTCGAGAAAGAGAGCATGCCGGCTAGCAAGCAACGACATATGCAGGTCAAAATTCATGTCTGCAAGTCTCTGAGCGTAGTGAACGCCGTCGGTGTGCAGAGGCTACCGATGGGGGATCATGCTCCTCAAATTGAGGATATTAGTAACTTTGTTTAGCTTCAGGCTCAAACTTTCTTGCCCATTAAATCTTAACTTTGTTTCTGTTAAAGAATATCTAATAGATGTCTCTGGGACTAGACTTCTAATCAAAGTGAAAATTTTAGGAGTTTAGGCGTTGGAAGTTTTTTTTCTGGTAATTAATTTTATTAAAAAATAGACAAAATTACATAGCAAAACAAAATATGGCATCGTCCCTGTTTCCTTGCTAAACGATGCCACTTCACCGAAATTACAGAGCTGGGCTGTTCAAAATATTATAACCTCCAGAAATTTATTGGTAGAGTGAATGATCATGTTCGAAGGACGTTGAGCAGCAGATACGCGGTTGACGGATCCAGTCCCCCACAGTTAGTCCTGTGAAGGGTTCATTGCAGGCGGAGAGCCACTGCCAAGTGTTAAGCTTTATCCACTCTTCCGGGGTTTGAGATGTCGTTTCCGCATCAAAGCGTATAGCATTGCGCTCTTGCCAGAGGATCCATATGACTCCTTGCCAGATGGCCTTCCACATCTCTGCACCGATTTTGGATTTCATCAGTCCCATGTGACTTATGAGTTTCTTATCAATGTCTCTGTGTCCGATGTGGTTGAGGCCGAACCAGTCGTATATTGATGCCCAGAGATCATAGGAGTTTGGGCACGTCAAAAATAGATGGGACACTGTCTCAACTGCTTGTCCGCAGTGAATACACCTTTGACTAACTCTGTCAATAGTCATCCTGCGTTGCAAGAGGTTATCTATTGTAAGGTTGCGCTGAAGTAGGCATCTCCATGCAAAGAGTTGGATCTTGTGTGGTGGGAATTTGCACCAGGCCAAGGAAGCACCTGCAAGAAACCGCGCATTAGAGAGATGATTTGAGTGTAAGATGTTATATGCTGAGGAAACTTTATAACTCCCTGATGAGTGACCAGTCCATCGCCATTGGTCCTGTTCTTGATTGAGAAATGGAGTTGCTGGGATAGAAGCTATCAACTCCTCTAATAATGATGGTTCAATGCCATGCAAAGCCCTGCGGAATTGTAAGTTCCAGGGAGAAAATCGCTGGGTGTTTGCTGCCATTGCTTCTATAGTAATGAATTTTTGGGAGCTAAGCTTATACAACGGTTGGAATCATGTGGCCAGGCAGTCATCTCCTGTCCAGTTTAATTCTAAGAACAAGGGCTTATCCCCTTTACCAATTTTCAGAATTGTTCTATCAATAAACCATGGCTTGGTAGAGAGGCGCCAGATATCAGTCCAGAGAGGCGACATGTTAGCTGCAGTTGTCACCAAGTTCCAGTCGCTTAGGTGGTCCGAATGGTGTAGATATTTAGATCGGATAATCCTGCACCATAGACTGTCCGGGTTCACCCTGAGGCGCCATAGCCATTTTGCTAGCAAGGCTTTATTCATGCTCAAGATGTCTCGAATGCCAAGTCCCCCTTCTTGCTTGGATCTGCAAATGTCGCTCCAACTAATCCAATGTATTGGGCGGTCTTGGGGAGATTTGTTCTTCCAGAGGAACCTGCTCATCGGTTTCGTGATGTTCTTAGCCACCTGCTTAGGAACTTTAAACAAAGATAAAAAAAAAAAAGACAGTGAGGCATGATAATACAGATTTAATTAAGGTAATTTTACCAGCAAAGGAAAGAAAATTATTTTCCCATTTCTGGATACGTCCCTTGATTACCTCCATAACCGGATCCCACATTCAAAGTCTTCTCGGGTTACCTCCGACCGGAAGACCGAGATAAGTGAAAGGGGGTGTAGAGATTTTGCAATGTAAAAGTCTGGCTACTCTAGAAATCGTCTCATTGCTCAAGTTAAAGCCGAACAATCTGCTCTTGGAATAATTGATGGATAAACCTGAAGTAAGCTCGAAGATGCGTAGCACCTCTTTGATTACTGAGATATTTTTTAGTTTCCCTTTCAGCATGAGCAGAGTGTCGTCCGCGAATTGAAGGTGGGAAATGTTGAGGCTGCCCACTTTGATTCCTTTCAGCTTCCCTAAACTGGTGGCTTTTTGTAGTAGCAAGTGAAGGCCCTCGACCACCATTAGAAATAAAAAGGGGGATAGAGGGTCACCATTCCGGAGTCCTTGTCGGATTTTGAATTCTCCAGCGCTGCTTTCGTTCACTAAGACCGCTACATAAGGTGTGGATATACACTCGCGCATCCAGCTGACCCATCTTGGACAAAGCCTAATTTAAGAAGCATTGCAAGAAGAAAGGTCCAATCCATCGAGTCAAAGGCCTTTGCGAAGTTTTCAGTAGGACAGTAGATGACTTTGTTTTCTTAATGGTGTGTAGAGCTTCATTTGCTATAAGGATCCTGTCTATAATCTGTCGACCGTGAACAAAAGCAGATTGATTAGTAGAAATAATTTTATGACATACCTGCTTTAATCTGTTGGAAAGGAGCTTCGAGAGAATTTTGTAGCTGCTGCCGACCAGGGATATAGGGCGGAAGTTTTGCAGCTCCAGCGGGTTGAGAAGTTTGGGAATGAGAGTGATAAAAGTAGAATTTATGCCATTCTCCAAACGTCCGTGTCTATGGAAGTCTCTGATGAAAGATATGAAATCCTTTTTCAGCACGTCCCAGTGTCGTTGAATAAAGAGAAAGGTAAAACCATCTGGGCCAGGACTTTTAGTTGCTTCGCAGCTCCAGACCGCATCCTTTATCTCTAGTTCAGAAAAGGTTGCAGTAAGGAAAGCATTATCTTAGACTGAAAGTGTGTTTATTGCAGGAATATCCAGAGTGGGGCGGATCCAGTCGTCCGTTGTGTATTGTTTCCTGAAATGTTCGGTTATGCACAGCTTTACCTCTTGTGGATCCTCTGTCCAAATTCTACTGATATGCAATCCTTGAATGCCGTTCACCCGACGATTCCATCCTACCTTGGCATGATAGAATTTAGTGTTACAGTCTCCTTCTTTAATCCAACGTGATCTCGCTTTTTGACACATTATGGAGCCTTCCTGCCGTTGAAGAAGTTGCAGCTTATGCCATAGATCATATCTTGTATGTTTTCCCCTCTCAGATGGTGCTCTGATCTCAACAGCGAGGTCCAGGGAAGTTAACTGTTCTCTGAGCAGTTTAATGTTCTCTCCCACAACTCCGAAGACTTCTTTATTCCAAATGTTTAGTCTCCTCCGAAGTTGTTTCAAATTTTCATGGAGCACGAAAAAGGGGTAGCCGACTACTGTAATAGATTCCCATTCTTTTTTTACTAGTTCTGGGAAGCCTGCTGCCGTTTCCCAATAGTTCAGCTATCGTAATAGATTCCCATTCTTTTTTTACTAGTTCTGGGAAGCCTGCTGCTGTTTCCCAACAGTTCATTGTTTTAGTAGCTTTAGGTCCCCATTCAATGTCCGCTACTTTGAGTAGTAACGGTCTATGGTCCGAGGTTGTACGGTCGAGGCCGATTAGAAGGATAGCTGGCCATTGATCAATCCATGATGAAGAACAGAGAACTCTATCAATCCTGTTGCGGCAATCTCCCCCCTCGAAAAAAAGGTGTAGCGGTACTTGTGGAGTAGCAAATCTATCAGCCCTGTTTCACTTATAAAGTTGTCGAAATCATGCATCTCCGATCGTGTGTAGATAGAAGAACTACATCTTTCCTCTCTACACCTGATAGCATTAAAATCGCCAGTGACAAACCAATTGGCCCCAGGATCGATTCGAACTTTGTTCTTGATTACTTGCCATAAGCGCCTTTTAGCTGTAGTCTGTCCAGTGCAGTAAACATTCATAATCTTTACTTTTGCGGAATTTTCTTCCCAGATACCTTCTACACCAATTAAGTCATGTTCAGTAAAACATGATGCTTCTTGAAGACTGATTTCTGCCAGAGACATAAAAGACCACCAACGCTGCCCACTACTGCCGTAAAGTGACAATCAAAATCATTGTTTGGCCAGAGTTGCCGACAGGTCCACCTACTGATTTCTAATAATTTGGATTCTTGAATATATACAAAATCTATTCATTTTTTTCTTACCAGTTCCCGGAGTTCTAGACGTTTTCTGGAGTCACCTAGTCCACGGATGTTATATGAGAGGATGCGCATTTTAAGAGGGAAATTGTGTTTGTCTCAATCTGGGGGTTATTGTCCGAGAGTGCGGTGGTTGCGTCTATTTCCTCCATTTGATCTAGTCGGGCTATTATGTCGGATCTTGAGGTATGAGGCGTGACACCAAGCTCGATTAGATTGTAAATCGCCGCTGAGGAGTGTTGAGCCGCTCCCCTTGGTTCAGTGATGGTAGCGGTTTCTGTGCGTATTGCGAGAATCTCCTGAGACATCTCCAAACTTACCTGTGAAAAGGGAATCAGATCCATAGTGGTTCTTGTGTCTGTTATTGGTATTTCCTGAGATCTCACGAGGCTTCCTTGTAGTTGAGAAATCTTTAGGACAGAAGGGCAAAAAACAGAGCTGGTTTCTGCTTCTTCCAAAGGGGAGGATGAGAAGGGTTTCAGACCTACACGCTCGTGTTGTCTTGCCAATAAAGCCGTGAAGCCTCCAAAATTGAGGGGAGAAAATGAGTTCATCCCTTTTACTGGGCTAATGTCACGTACAGGGCTCGTGGGCAAGCTGGTTGGATTTGCGGTATGGCTTTGACTGTGGGGAGAGGTTTCCCGTCAACAGGGGGGCCATATCTACAGTAGCGGCTGCAGTGATTGGACTGGATTTTTTGTTCTCGAGGAAAGAAGCTTACAGGTTCTTTCCTACGATTAACATGCCCCGTATTGCCCCCCTGAACAGTGGGGGTCAAAGTAGACGTGGAAATTATGGTGCAAGTTTTCAGCTGAGATTCCAAGTTGGCAGAGGTTTCCAACGACTCTTTTCCTTCCTCGGGAGAAGCAAATTTCTGCTGATTCTCGATAGGCGACATGCCGGACCCAGTGGTTGCCGGAGAACTTTGTTGTGGCTGTGATTCGCCAGGGAGAGTGATGTCTGTAATTGGACTTTTGTATCTACAAATATAATACATGATTAGGGGTTTAATTCCTTGAAGATTCGCCCCTTTTTCTGCTTCAATCACGTCTCTTTTCTGTTATCAAATCCTTTTGTTCATCCCTGATCAAACTGTCCTGATCAATCACGACTTTTTCCAAATTATTCTGGAGTTAAAGTTCTGCTTGCGGCTATTGCTGCCGGTCCAGGTCAACGTGCATCCTGTTGTTGCGGTGTTGCAGTGTTCGGTCAGATTGTTTCGCTACCTAGAAAACAATTCAACACGCTGAAACATATTGTGGAAACGTGTTCCTCGCCTGCCATTATTCGGTCAACTGTTGGTTGCGGCTGAGGTACCTTTTGGCAGTCCATTGGCGATTATTGAAACAATTGTTGCGGCAGAGATCGTTACAATTAATTGCGGCAAAAATTATATCGGCTAAATTGCAGAAGAAATTTGTCGGTCACATAAATTAACTGCGGCAGAACTCCGTACAAGGCTTGGTTTGGCGGCGTGGTCCTCCACAATTCGTATAAAAGAGTCCTGTCCGAATCAGATCTCTTTTGAATTTGCATTGGCTGAACAATGTTGGGTATTGCGGTGTGCTCCGGTCAACTTGATTGAACCTCACATGCCGGCTGAAGTTAAGTATTATGGTGGAGATCTGCTTGTTGCGGAGGAAATTTCTCAATTGTCGCAGCAGGAGTCAAGTTATTTTGTGTGCGGTGGAAATTTTTCAATTTCCCGTGGAAAATTTTCAATTTGCGGCGGAAATTGAGAAAGTGAGTCGAAACTTCATAAGTATCCAAACGTTGAGTTATTGGACGAACACCAACTAATTTCAGTATTGGTGAATGAGTTTGAGTTGGCCCAATGGAGGAAGCCAAAGAAAAAATTCAGATTATTATCAAGTAATTCTAATTTATTATGAATTAATTAATAAATTATGTAAACAAAATAATAAATATTATACGCATGGACAAATGAATCTCCAAAGAATATCAAAGTTTTTTTCCTCTATATTTCTTCTCTCGTTTTCTCTTATTCTCTCGTTTTCTCTTGTTCTCTTGTGTGCATTTTCAACCAACATATATGTATATTTATACAAGGAATGGCCAACACTTCATGCCTCATTTTTCAATTTCAACACTATTTAATACTATTTGGCACTATTCAATTTAACTTGCAAATTGAATGCTCGTCGTTGGGGCATTCACTTCATAACACTCCTTCTTAAATGCCCATCCTATCATGACTCATTAAAACTTTATAAGGAAAAATCCACGTGGAAAAAAATTTCAACTTAAGAAAAAAGAGTAAATGATTTTATCATCTCACCATGTTGGACACATTTTTGAGTTTTCTCATTCCGATCCCTTTAACCAACTTTTCAAAAGTTGTAGTAGGTAGTGATTTGGTAAACAAATCTGCCAGATTGTCACTTGATCGAATTTGCTGAATATTTATATCACCATTTTTTTAAGGTGATGTGTAAAGAAAAAATCGGCTAATATATGCTTCGTTCTATCCATTTTAATTAAACCTTGTTTCAATTAAGCAATGAAAGCTTCATTATCTTCATAAAGAATAGTTGGAATGTCCTTTTTGGTCTCCAAGTCACATATTTCACGAATATATTGGGTTATACTCCTTAACCAAATGCATTTGCGACTTACTTCATGAATTGCAAGGATTTCTGCACAGTTGGAGGAATTAGCAACTAATGTTTGTTTAATAGAACGTCACGAAATAACTGTAACTCCACAAGTAAACAGATAACCTGTTTGAGATCTAGCTTTTCATGAATTACCAGACTTATCAAATAATGAAATGTGATTGCATCCATCATAGGAGAAGAAGTCCCTTCATAATAAATGTCTGATCTTTGGGTAAAACCTTGCGCGACAAGTCGTGCTTTATATCTCATTACTTCATTTTTCTCATTTATTTTTCGCAAAAATACCCATTTATATCGGATTGGTTTTATACCTTTTGGTATAGGGACCACTACTCCAAAAACTTCACGTTTCTCTAAAGAACTGATCTCTGAAACAATTGCTTCTTTACATTTTGGCCAATAATGTCTGCACCTACATTTATCCATAGATGTAGCTTCAATATCCTAATTCTCTTTCATTATATCGCATGCAATATTATAAACAAAAATATCATCGACGTTTCTTTAATCTCGATTCCATCTTGTTTCCGTTATGACATAATTTATTGAGATTTTCTCATTTTTAGGTACATGAATTTCTTCATTTATGTCGTTTGCCTCTTTTGGAGTATTTATGGGTCTTTGTTGGAGATTTTATTTCCTCTTTTGGAGTATTTATAGATTTTTATTGGAGATTTTATTTCCTCTTCTGGACTATTCATTATGTTTGCTCCTTTTATTTTTCGAGGATTTTCATCTTTGGAACCTATTGGTCTTCCACGCTTAATACGTGAGTTAGACTCATTTGTTGTAAAAAAATTTTTCTTCTCGGACATTAAGTTATATTGGAGCATTTACATTTGGTATATGAGACTTGGTTACCGTCTTCAGGTTAGTAACCGCATGTCTGGCAATTGATTTACTAAATTTTGCAAATGAATAATCTTTTGAACTTCAAGTTCACATTGTCAAGAACGAGAATTAAAATGTGATTATGAAGATTAATGCTAGGATATTGTTTTTTCATGCTATTTATTTTTTTCCCCTAATGTTTTTTTTATGAGTAATAAAAATTAAATTAACCCAAAAATTCAACACATCTTATGGCAATAGCTGTTCACCGTTTAGGCTACACCCATCCCTTCAGCTAATATACAAGTTCAAGGCGGAAAGAAAGTGCTCAAACAAATCCGAGGGTGCATTATCCAATCCGTCAAAGTCATACCAACCGGTGCCTTCTCAAAAGTCGTGTGCCAAACTCACACTTGCACTTGTACAATTTCCAGAAGCTTTTCAAGACTGAAAGTGTCATTCCGAAACCTTACATTATTTCTAGAGTTCCATATTGTCCATGTTGAACAATGCCGGATTGCTTTCCATAAGCCTGCTCCCCGTGCATAAGCTGACATACCCACATGTGCTTGAAAGTGTTCGATCGATGAATTGGGACCAATATAAGTATAACCCAACCAATTATATATTGCACAGCAAAGATTATAAGTATATGCACATGTCCAAAATATATGGTGAACACTCTCATGATTTTCTTTGCAGAAATGGCACGCATTTGTTTCCAAGGGGAAAGACATACCTCTAGCAGTGAGATTATCTATTTTTGCTAGGCGAGACTGAAATAGTTTTCAACAAAATGCCATGACCCGGAAATGCGATCTATTCCCCCACACCTCGGATAGATCTTGATTGAATACCACAAGAGAATTCTTTTCCGTAGTAATCACATCATATCCAATACGAACCGTATAAATTCTGGACGGTGTGTAAACCATCCAGCCTTTACACCAATAATTTTAACAAGATCATGCCACCAACAAGAGGCTTGACGAGCCTCCAACAATGTATCCCAATCACAGTCTAAAGTACGGCCCCAAAATATTTTGTGGTAAGTACATGTCTCCACATAGCCCCCTTCATTATTTTTCATCCGCCATCCCCATTTCGCAAGTAAAGCAATATTGAAAGAATTCAGATCCAGAATACCTAAACCACCTTGAGATTTGGTCCGGCATTAAACATCCCAGCTGATCCATGGGATGGAACCACTCATTCCATGACTAGACTTCCACAAGAATGTACGGCAAATAAGAGTCATGTCTTGAATTATATAGACTTTGGTGCCATGTACAAAGAAGAGTAATATATAGGCATGCTGCATAAGGCACTCTTAATAAGTGTTATTTTTTCACCGAAATTTAGAAATCGATTTTCCCAAGACAATGTTCATTTTTTCATGGCAAGAGTAAGAGAAATCCATGTGCCGCGACAACTCGGATTGGCTCCAACCAAAATACCTAAATATTCAAAAGGCAAACTCATTGCCTCACAACGAGAGGACCTAGTACAAATCTCCTACAGCTCCGGTGTAAGATTTAGACACAAGATACGACTTTTCATAAAATTGATAGAAAGACCCGACGCCATCTCATAAACATGTAAAAACCCCTTCATAGCCATGACATTCTCTAAGTCGCCCTCTCCAAAAAATAAAGTATCATCGACATATAAAGAGTGCGTATATATGTTTTCACCACATTTAATACCCTTCAGGCAATTTCTCTCCACCGAAATTTTCATCAATAAATTCAAACCTTCAGTAGCAATCACAAATAAGAACAGGGTTAAAGGATCTCCCTGACGCAAACCACACGCAAAATCAAATATACCTATTGAAGCTTCATTTATCAGAACCGAGCCTGTTGCTGAGGTGATGCAAGCTTTCATCTAACCAATCCACTGCTCACAGAATCCCATTTTCCTCATCATTTGAATAATAAAGTTCCAGTTCATTGAGTCAAAGGCCTTTGCAAAATCAACTTTTAGGAAAACAGCTGGCTTTTTTAACTTTTGCACATAATGAAGAAATTTGCTAACAAATAATATACCATCCTGAATTTTTCGACCTTTGATGAAGGCCAATTGTTCCTCAGATATAACCTAATGTTGGAAAACTTAATTCATCAAAATGACAATCAGCAACTCTTGCTGTAAATGAATCTCCAATTGATGATTCTAAATATTTAATTATCGAGGGAGATTCATACCCAACATATATTCCCATCTTTCTTTGAGAACCCATCTTTGTGCGTTGTGGAGGAGCAATTGATACAAATACCGCATATCCAAATATTCGTAGATGGGTAATGTTTGGTTCTTGACCATAAACCATTTGCATCGGGGATAAATTATTATAACTTGTTGGCTTGATACGAATAAGTGCTCCTACATGCAAAATTGCATGTCCCTAAGCAGATATGGGGAGTTTAGAATGCATAACCATTAGCTTTGCAATCAATTGGAGGCGTTTAATAAATGATTTAGCCAAATCATTTTGTGTATGAACATGTGCAACAGGATGTTCAATGGTTATTCCAATTGATATACAATAGTTATTGAAGAAAATGAGCTTGCAAGCGAATTATTTTTACAAGTAATCTTGCAAAAGCTAAATTGCGAGGAGATAATATGCACACGTTTGACTACTTTGTTGATGCATCAATCAGAACCACAAAATATCTAAATGGCCCGCATGATGGGTGTATATGCCCACATATATCTCCTTAATTTTTTTGAAAAATGTAAGGTTCTCATAAACAACTTTATTTAATGAAGGTTTTGTAATCAATTTTTCTTGAGAGCAAGCAACACTTTAAATTCACTGGTTTGAAAAACCTAATGGTTTTTAATTGAATGACCATATGAATTTTCTAATATTGTTTGCATCATAAATGATTCGGGATGGCCCAATCGGCCATCCCAAACTTTGCAAGTTTTAGTAGTCTTTAAATTTTCAATAGCATAAGTTTCAATCATTCCAATTGTTGTGTAATACAATTCAGAGGACATTACTGGTAATCTTTCTAAGATGTATTTGTTACCCAAAATAATTGATTTAATGCATAAGTATTATTCATCTTTTTTCGTTCATAGTCTCGATATGATATCCATTTCGGCGAATTTCTTTAAAATTTAATAAATTTTGTCGAGACTTAGATGAGAATAAAGCGCTATCAATTGTGATGTTTGTCCCTAGTGATAGTACAATTTATACTCTTTCAGATCCTTCAGTTAATTTTGCACTACTAGATATTGTATTAGCATACGCTTCCCTTATAGATAGAAAAATAAAATATTTTTTTATTGTTGAGTATGCTGTGTGTTGTTGCACTGTCTCCGATATATGCATCTTCCTTATTTGATTTGGATAAATCCATAGTTATTTTCAATAAATAAGTAAAAGTAAGGAATAAACGAAATCAAACTTATAATAAAGTAGCAATTACATAATAAATCAAACATAATACTGGGAGCTAAAAAAAATTAAGATATTTTTTGCCACTATTTATAGGATCAAGGTGGGCAAGAAAATCAACAACATCTAAATGTGTCACAACAAATTCGTCATGAAGGAAATCATCTTGAATAAAATTCATTTCTACATTCTCCATTGAATTTTGGACAAAGTTTGACTCCGCATATTTTTCCCTTTAGCTTTTGAAGCATGATAAAGTTGTACAAGGCGCTTTGGCGTACGACATGTACGAGGCCAATGATTGTTCATTCCACATTGATGACAAACATTTTCTACAATCGTGTTGCCATGAGATTCTTTGTTAGGACCTTTCAGATTTTCATTTTTATCCCACTTTTGCTGGTTATTTGTATTATTAGGATTATTGCAGCGAAGTAAGGATGATTTTCCCAATTTCCACGTACACGGCCACAGACACGGCGGGGGCCTTGGTTAAATATATTCTCATTCACTTCTGGGAATGGAACAAAACCATTGGGACGTAATTGATAATTTTTCATTAGCAACTCGTTATTTTGTTCAGCCACAAGAAGACATGAAATTATTCGTAATACTTCTTAAAACCCTTTTCACGGTACTGCTACTAAAGGAGCATCTTAGTGGCATAAAAAGTTGAGAATGTTTTCTCTAGCATGTTCTCATTGGTAATCTTTTCACCACATTAGTTGAGTTGAGAACTGATTTTGAACATGGCAAAATTGTATTTACTTACAGATTTAAAATCTTGTAAGCATAAATGCAACTAATCATAATAAGCTTTTGGAAGTATCACTATTTTCTGGTGATCATATCTCTCTTTGAGAATTTTCCAAAGATTTGCAAGATATTTTATAGTGAGGTATTCTGCTCTGAGCCCCTCATCAATATGGTGATGAATAAATATTATGGTTTTTGCCTTATTTAGTTGAGATACTGTATTTGCATCTTTTATGGTGTCTCCGAAACCCATAGCATCTAGATGAATTTTTGTATCAAGAATCCATGATAAGTAATTTTTTCCGGTGATGTCCAAAGTTACAAATTCAAGTTTAGAAAGACTAGACATTATAACAATAATTTATTAACTTTACCTCAAAAGAATGCTAGTAGCCCAATAGGAGAGTCATGCTGATAACGTGTTATGAATTAATTAACAAACTGTCTAAACAAAGCAAAAAATATGGTACGTATGGGAAAATGAATCTCCAAAAAACATCAAAGTTTTTCTTCTCTATATTTCTTCTCACATTTTCTTCTCTTGTGTGCATTTGAAACCAACATATGTGCATATTTATACAAGGAATAGCTAACACAATAACACAATTCTATTTGAATTTAAAATTGGGAGAAATTCCTTGTAGTCATTAAGAAAGATTTTGCTATGGCCTCCTCCACCTTTACAACATTGATTGCTCGAAGCATTTCTGTCAAACTGAATGGACAAACTATTTGTTATGGTTGGCACCAATTACTCTTGTTCTGCGCAGTAACGACTTAATGCGAATAACATATTGATCAGTCCCCTTTCCAACTTAGTATGTAAAGGCAAAGACTGCCGATGACAAAGGTGTTGCATCTGCATCTGGTGACATCAATCTAGAGTGCTCAAACTGAATTAAGATGGATCAATTTGTACTTGTTCTTCTCACCCACTCCATATCTTCCAAAATCATGCCTCATATGTTTACTATGAAGACGGCCAACAAACTATGGTCTAGTATGGCCAGCAAATACTCCTCTAAGCTAAATCACAAGTCCTTAACCTGAAGCTACTGATCCAGAATTTGAAGTAGGATTCTCAAGCGTACTGGACTTTGTTGATGATGCAAAATTACTTGTAGCCGAGATCACCGTTGTTGGAAACCCGATTGATGATGATGACCTAATCAGCTACATCACCAGTCGCCTAAACCCAGTCTTTAATCCACTAATCTTGAATGTTTCATGCTAATGACCTAATTAGCATCATTACCGGCTTATGTAGAGTATTCTAATTCGAATAAAGATTTGGATTCAAAGAAAAATCCTTCCCAGGAGGGAGGGGATGATGTGATTTTTGAGGATTGTCCTGTACAAAGGAGATCCAATTTGAACAGTCCGATCATGAGATATGAATTTTTGAACAAACTATTTTTATTCATTCATGATCTGCTATTTACAGCATTGCACAGTTGCGATATTATTGGCGATCGAGGTCTCAACATGTAATGTTCGAGATGACAATTTACCCAGTGACAGAGGACGTATCAAGCCATATTCTGACAAAAAGAAATCAAATTCGAACGGTCCGATTGTGGGATTATAATTTTGGAACATACTGTTCTCAAATTGGTAGTTGGCACGCGCGTTATTGAGACCAAATAGAGCATATGGGATGTTGCGCATGTCGGAGGTCATGACCCATGCTAGAAGATGCCAAGATGGGTGTTCATTTTCCTTGTTATGTCTTTTAATTAAATTAGTCCGTTAGTTTGTGAGAATTTTGAATTTTAATGTAATTAAGTAATTTCCTACTTCTTAGGAATTAAGTTAGGATTAACTTCCTACTTAGATAAGGTCCAATTTTAATAGGATTCAAGTTAAGTAAGGCTCAAATAAAGTCTATGGATTAGAATCCTAGGCCCATTAAAATTGTACCCTATTTAAAGATAGATTTTGCTCATTTTCAATACAGATTTTTTACGTTAATTTCATTATGAACTTTGAGATATATATCTTTGTTTATTGAATTTTTATTCTGAAGAGAACTAGGTTGCATGCATCTTAGAGTATATGTAAAAGGTAATTCTACGATACTCGTATTTATCATAGAATAGATCCCCATGTAGGCATTTGATTGAACCTCTGCTTTACATTCATTTCTAGCGTAGTAGTTGGCTAGGTGTTGATGTTCCATGTTTGATTGGGTTCTGTGGCATAATATGCTTCTTTCATCTATTTTCTTTTCATCTTTCTATTTTGTGTAACTTTTTGTTGGGTTGCACAATCTATCCTTTTTTATTTTTTAATTGAAATTTGTATCATTCATGTGTTTATGTTGATACAAGAATAAGTTTCCAACTCTGTATTTTTATTCTACGAGCAAAATTTTACATTAGGATGATGTGAATGTACGAGCTCACAAGCTGGTTGCTGATCCCTTGAAACAGATTGGTAGTCCAATGACTCACGCAAGGACCAAGATGAAGAAAGCGTGGATTGTATTGTTGGAGGGCGTGAGGAAGTAAGAGGAAGCCAAATTAAAAGCTTGCATATCAATTCCTGGTAGCTCAAGTGGTGAGCAACTCACCTCAGAATCTTGAGGTCCAGGGATCGATATCCTTTGGCCTATCAAAAAATAAATAAATTAAAAGCTTGCATGCGGCCAATGTGCTTCAAATTGTGGAGGCTGGCACTGCATGTGGGGGTCACATCCCCTTTCTAGAAGCTGAGAATTTAACACGTTAATTTTCCTAGTATTTTTTTAAAATTAAATTAGCGTATTTAATTATTAAATTTTGGCTAACATCCAATTTCATAGGAGTCCAATTTTAATTAGGAATAAATTAGGAAATATTCCAAATAAAGTGTAGGGATTAGGATCCTAGGCCCATTAATATTTTAGTCTATTTAAAGGCAGATTTTGCCCCCTCAAATACATATTGTTGATATTAATTTTATTATGAGCTTTAAGAGAAGTCTATTTGTTTATTGAATTCCTGTTATGAAGAGAACTACGTTGCATGTATCTTAGGATTCGTGTAGGTTGATTCTGTAATATTCGTGTTTATCATAGAGTAGATTCTCGGGTAAGCGTTTAATTGAACTTTTGGTTTACATTCGATTGTAGAGTATCAGTTTGTTAGAGGTTGATGTTTCATGTTTGATTGAGTTTCTACGGCACAATACATTTATTCCATCTTCGTCCTTTTTCCATCAATTATTTTGAATCGTATTCGTTTAAATTTCTGTCTGTTCGTTTCTTAACTATTTTCGTGTGTCTTTGTGTGCAAGAATAAGTTTCCAACTACACATTTTTATTCCGCTTGCGAAACTTCACATCAGTTTGATACTTCCCAATTTCTTGAGCTTCGAAACAAACTAACGGTTCTGTCCCCTCCCATCAGCTTGATAGAAGTTTATAAGGACTATCTAAGAGAAGTACCCTGAGGACTAGACTTATAATCAATGTGAAAAACTCAATAGTCTAGTAAGGACTTCCAGTAAAGACTCCTGTACCCATACCTGTATAGCGGCCTGCATAGTTGAATATCAGCAGATCAATGCATCCATAGTCATTAAGTCTTTCTTTACTGACCACAACAACAATCCCACGACTTAGATACTATAAGGTGAACAAGCAGAGCTAGGATTTTTTGGCATGGTAATAACTCCTGTGGTCTTATACGGTAGCCTGCATAGCTGAGACTCAATTGATCGATGTTGTCCACCTCCCCTTGGTTCATCTACTCTACACTGCTCGAAGATAATCCATGTATTCTATTTTATTTATCTTTTGTTTCTTTGTTTTTTCTTCAATGCTTTCTTATCCCTTGCAAGAAAGTCATTGTACATACTCTTTTGTTCAATTAAAATTTGGCTTATCTAAGAAAAAACAAATTCAATAGTTTAGGAGTTGGAAGTCATGTCAAATTCTAATTGTATTGAATTCTTATATGCATTAATAATGCATGACTAGGGATATGATTAATTGAAGATCTAACCAAAATTTGGCTTCAATGAAGGTTTTTCAGTTTCTAGCAATTGCAAGCTCAAGTGACCGGAAAATTAAATTGCATGTTGAACCTTAAGATTGTCATATATGAAGATAGATTATGGAGAAAATTTAAGCAAACCTTGCATCTGGAGTTGGTTTTAGTGTTGCTCCTAGTTGTTAGTGTTGAATTTTAGCTTTTTTGTGAAGAATAGTAAACCAAACCAAACAAACCAAACCAAACATACCCAGTATATCCCGCCTTTCGGCAGGGTCTGGGGAGGGGGAGATGTACTCAGTCATATCCTGACCTCTATAAAGAGATCAAGAGACTGTTTCCGTGGAGACCCTCGGCTCTTCGAA
>JAOWBN010176203.1:0-10436 GCA_028565015.1 Pinguicula moranensis
AAGGGTAAGGCCGCGTACATCAGACCCCCCAGACCCCAACTTAGTTGGGAATATACTGGGTAAAGTTGCATTTTTTATAATGGTCACATGGGGCGGGGAGGGGGAGGTCGCCCCCTGGATGAACAGACAAATTATGTATTTTTTTTTTTCAACAAAAGTTTCATCCCCACAAAATTTATGTCCCCTTACCAGTTACCCCTATAATTGACATCTTCCTTCCAATATTCAAATCATGGCTTTTCTCCGGCACAGGTGAAGTCACAAATGTGGGGAAAGATACAAATTGGTGGAACACATTTTTAATATGTTTTAAATGATTTATAAATGAAAATTATTAAATTTTGAGTGGTCTAGTTGGGGGTTACGGCAGGCCCCTCCATCCCATGGATGGTGATCCGTTTAGATCGCCGGAAGCCCATCGAGACCATATTTATTTTTAAAAAGTTAACTTGTGCTTTTATTTAATTAATTTAAAGTGGTTAATTGTGATCATATATTTTTTTTTGTGATCACAAACATTAATTTAAAGTAGACTTACCAGTTAGGTAAATGAATTTACTTATAAAAAAAAGTAAATGAATTTACTGAACTGTATATATTTACTTAACAAGCCAAAGGCGAAGCCTGAGGGAGTCCCCCTCCCCCCTAAAATATCAGACTTTTTTTTATTAATTTTAATTCTTAAATATTAATTTATTATATATTTTTGGTGGTTCAAAAAAAAAAATATTTTTGCACCCTCAACCGCGTGCCTAGCTTTTGTGCCTTACTAAAACCTAGGGGTGGGCGTTGGGCATTTCCGAACGCTTCCGATTTTCAAATTTCGATCTAAAATCATTATTCGAGATTGAAGATGGAATTCAAAAGAAGTTTTTTGTTTTCAAATTGAATTTCGGAAGGCTCGTTTATTTGCAGTCGGAAATTTTCGAATTCCGAACTTTTTTTCTTTCAAAATCTAGATTTAATTGAAACAACGTCGTTTTCCTAACTGGTAAGTCTACTTTTGTGTTAGTTTAGTTGTTAATATTTGGAATTCTGAAGTTTCGAACAGATTTTCGAAAATTTGAAATGTTATTTTTTTAATACTGTTTGGAAATTCCAAATTTTCAATCATAGATCCGATTTTCAAATTTTAAATTCCAAATAACAGTACGGATCAGATCAAAAATCAAACGGCACTATCGAACCCTTTTTGAATTGGATTGAAAATGGCCACTTCCAATTCCAAAATTATGAATGCCCAGGCCTACCTCATCTTGGGCCTTGGCTCCCAGGAGTCTTTTGTATTCCTTTTGAGTCTATTACATAGTGAAGAATCTCAACACAATTCGCCAACTCCAATTGTGGCTTGTATATGATTTTTTTCAAATGAATATTTTTATTATTAAATGGTTTTATTTATTTTTGTCAAATTACAAAACGCAGAAGTATTTACAAGTTAAACGAATCATCCTACAGCTATGTGATCTTAATCACAAGAGTCAGCTTGTCTAGAACTTTTTTTAGGGCAAAAAATGAACCTTTATTAAGAAAACATCAAAATATCTTACAAAATGAAAGAAATCAAATAAAAGAAACCCGAGCAAAGTAAAACATAAATCATAAATCAGTGCGTGTGATAAGAAGCGAATGCGGAATAACTGAATTTGTTCAGCATGCAGCTCCACGGAGACAGAAATGAGGGAAAGGCTCAGCGGCATCATAAAAGGAGAAATGACCACCCACTCAAGATAAGCAATATGGTTTGCACAAAAGTTGGTTTCATGATAGACATGTCGAACTTGCAAGGAGAAGTGGATTGACAAGGATAAGATGCCCTGCCATGGAGAGTGATAGCGTCATTGGGGGACCGTGACTTTGGTGAACCAGTTCACCAGAAGCAAAGAGTCTAATTCAAATATAACTTAGGGGATGTTTTGCGCAGACCCTCTTATCCTTATAATTGGATTATAATAACTTTTTTTGAAAAAAATGAGGAGTTATTTTTTGAAAAAATGTGCTTATAATTGGATTATAATTTTAAGAAGGCTGCGCAAAACAGGGGCTTAGTACATGCTAAGAAGGTAGCGAATAGTCATAGTATGTAAAATAGCCAAAATTTCAACCATGGTGCTAGACGTACCATCCAAAGATTGGATGAAAACTAATAAACAATGTTTCTCAGAGTCACGTAGAATACTTTCAACCACTAGAGGTAGTCAGGGCAGAACCATTAATGTTAAACTTCAACCTTTTAGGGGGTGGACGTTTTAAGCAAATTAACATATGTCAACAAGATCAGATAGCTAGTGTTGCACTTTAAAAATAATACCATGGGGGTGAACATTGAAATGTTGGAATCGGACCCCATTACGAGTAAGGAAAATCTCATAGAGAATCAAGGAAAGGAGCATAGAGAGATTTGGGAGATAGCTGAGTGCTCCTAACATAACTACATCAGATGGAGAGGTGACCAGAATTGACAGGCTAGCTAAGTGATGAGAAAAAGAATCTTCAAACAGATGCAGCAGTGGCACAACTCATAATTAAATGATCCATCGATTCCTCTATACCAACTGAACATCAAATGTATTTTGATAATAATGAATACCTTATTGCTGCATAGGAGCATTAATAGGGAAAACAATTATGCCAAACCCGCAAATACCCCAATCTTGGGGAAAAGAGATGAGCACCAAGCCACCTTAAAAGGGAACAAAGAAGACCAGACACAATGCAGAAAGTTTCAAACTGACTTCATAGAGAACTTGACATGTGGATTAGGTTTTCAGAGTTGAATATCTGACGTTCCCGTGAGACGGATGCTAGGATATCCTGCAAAAGCAAAGAATGAGACAAAGGTGTGTGAGGGTGAATCACATCTATAAGTTGCAAAGATGGGAGACCACCATCCATCAACGAGTGCTAGACTCTCACCCCTAACCAGTCATCATACTATAGGGATACTCTGTCAGAGTTAATAGTCCAAGCTAACTGTTCAGATATCAACTTGAAATAAGAAGACATTGTTTTTCAGAGAGAAGAGGTTGACAGGGGAACACAATATGCAGATAGGTGAGAAGCACGAGATAAGTATTTGGTACGAACAAATCTTGTCCAGAGTAAATCATCATAAACAACTTTCTAGCCAAGCTTAGCATGTAGAGAATGTGCTACATCAAATAAATTCAGAAAGGCCAACTCTCCTTTAGCTTGATCACCAATGTCAACGATGACCAAACTTAGAGTTACCTCAAAAAATCCAACAAAGATACTATGCAACTTGTCGATAACCACCTTTGAAGGATTGAGTAGAGAGAATATATGGAAAGGCTACGACGAAGGATTGCATGATGAGATTCCTATGGCCTCCCAATGAGAGCAACCTTCCTTTCCAGCCAGCCAACTTCTTCGGCACCTTGTCAAATAGAGAATAAAATAAAGATTGAGTCGTGCAACCCCAAAAAATAGGACAACTCAAATAAGTAAAGGAGAAGGTTCCCAGCTGAAATCACATAAGGCCCTGAGTGCATATGGCTTGCGTTGGAAACAAACTATCTAAAACATCAAAATTACTCTTCCCTGAATCAATCTCTCGACCCAAGATAGCCTTGATGGACCACCCATTCCCTTGCCCTTGTGACTCTTCCTCTTCCCCACAACCAAAACCTGAGAGACAACCCACAGAAGAAGGGCCGTGCATGGACCGCACCCAGAAGAATTGAAGCCCAGGAAAAAAAGGAAAATTCGGCCCATACTCGAGACACCAAAGAAGACTACAAATAACGAGGAGTATGGGAGAAGGAAGGCGCAACGATTGGTGAAAAAGGTGGTCCAGAGAACACACACGGTGATTGGTGGAAAGATGTGGTCCGAAGAACACGTCCTTCGACCAATCTGCAGCGGCCAATTGGATGAGGAAAACCCGATGTCCTACTCCTATAAATGGATCGACCAGAAGAAGCAAAAGGGGGGGAGAGAAAGGAGGAGGAGAAGAAGAGTTGTTGAGAGGAGAAGAAGAGTTGTTCACAGAAGGGAGAAAGAAAGTGAGAAGTCTGAGAAAGAAGGATTAGAGACAGAGGGAGAAGAAGTGTGGGGAAACGTTCGAAAGATAGAGAGAAAAAGCATAAGAAAATAAGTAGAGAATTAATGTGAGAAAAGGGAAAGAAAATCAGAACCTATATATTAACTGTAAAGGACATGTACTGGAGGAAAGGAGATTTGTGGACAAAAGACGTATTAATGCAATACGATTATTTTGCAATTTTATTTGTGCAGGAATTCCCAGTAATCAAAGGAAGGAATAGAAAACTCGACCGTACCATTTTGGTACCGTCTGTGGGAACCTGAACATAAAGCTACTGTTAGAAAAGATGGAGCAGAACAACGATCACTCCTGGGCAGACCCGATCACATACAGGCGACGTACCTCCATTCTGGAAATCGATAGGGAGAGTGGGCACCCTGTGCAGCCAGCAACCCATGAGATCACTTCTGATCCCGGAATCTTAAGGATTCCCGAGCATCACACACAACCTGTCACACCCAATACATATGTGACCGCCCAGGTAACCAGCCTTCAAAACCAGGTCCAGGAGTTAATCTGCCAGTTGGAGAACCGAGGACCCCAGCCTCCCATGTGGGGGGATTTGTCCCCACAAATGCCTGTCAGTATGAGCAGAGCATTATGTAAAAACATCCAGCGGGAAGTTGTGACCCTGGCACCTGCTACGCTTGATCGACTACCCAAATACGCCGAGGAAAAGGACCCTCGGCAGCGTGTCCAATCCTTTACCTTGCATATGGAAATGATACCCATATCCGAAGCAGTGGCATACGGAGTCTTCATCCTAACTTTGACCAGCGCGGCCCAGGACTAGTTCTTGTCACTCCTGGAGGAGTCTATTTGGAGCTTTAGTGAACTTATGACCCAATTCTCACAAGCCTTTGCGATCCAGCAACGGGTCGATTGGGCTCCCATTCACTTGCTGAGGCCCAACTACCAGAAGAAGCCTGACGAGACTATATGTACAGATTCTACCAGGCCTGTACCGAGACACCCGGGTTGTCTCTCCCTTTAAGGATCAACGCACTGCTTCATGGGATACAATAATGACCTATGGCAGCCGCCTTGATGGACGACCCCCACAAACCCATGGAAAGTTAAGTGAAGTTTGTGGAAAACATATCCGACTAGAAGAAATGGGTGGCCCTCCCCGGAGAGAAAAAGCCTATCCAAAAATCCGGACTCCTCGAAAGTCATGGCGACCTGAAGAGAGGCGGCGACCCCCACCAACCAGTGTCCCAGTAAGAAAGATAGAAGATAACCGTAGGTGGCAAAAATACACCGAATATAACTCTTATCGGGCCACCCGGAGCAGCAACCTGAAAGCCATTGGGCCACTCGGACTCTTAATGGCTTCTAGAGAAATGAAACCAAGCAACAACCGGAAGAATCCCGAGCAACATTGCCAGTTTGACAAAGACAACGAGCATTCCACAAAAAATTGCCAGTATTTGAAAGACGAGCAGGAACGTTTAGTTCGAGAAGGCTACCGAGACGAGTGGATACAACCAGACACTAAAAAACCTAACAAGCGAATTGCCCACCTCTGGACCAATGATAAGCAGGAAGAGCAAAGTAACCCCAAGGGGAAGAAGCCCTGAATCGCAATGATTACAGGAAGATATCTGGAGGCAAAGGCCGGTCAAGCCCAAAAACGAACGTAACGAAGGTTTGAGCAAGTAGCAAAGGTGAATCTAGGCCCTCCCCAACCCTCCATCCAATTCAGTGACGATGATCTCTAGACAAGAGAGCCCCATAACCATCCTATGGTGATTTCCATCGAGGTGGGAGGGTATATTATGGATAGAGTTTTTGTGGATCAGGGAAGCGCCTCGGATATATTATCCCTTGACGCTTACCAACGAATGGGGATGGATGTAGCAGAAATTTAGAAAACGGCGATAGCCCTAAAAGGGTTTGGAGGCACTGAAGTTCAGGCCATAGGGACTGTAGAACTACTCACTACATTTGGACAAGGACAGCGACAGAAGACCCTCCATGTTACCTACCTGGTGGTAGAAGCTCCATTCTCTTACAACATAATTTTAGGACGGCCCAACTTATTTCAGCTCGGGGCAGTAGTCTCTATGTACCACATGGTCATGAAATTTCCCACCAGCCAGGGAATAAGACAAGTCTGAGCCAACCTCCAGGTAGCTAGCATTTGTTACGAAACATCCTTGAACAAAGGGAACCATTCAGAAAGGAAGAACCCGCAAGTCCCCAGCGATGGGGACAAGGGAACCTTCCAAATTCTAGAACCAGAATCTATCAACCCACCCGGGTTCAAAGAAGTCTCCATGGGAGAAGGCAGTCCAGAAAAAGTCATTCGCATAGGAACCGAGCTGGGCTCAGAGCTCGAAGAAGAGCTTATACAATGTTTGAAGAAATACTATGATGTGTTTTCCTGGACCACCTCTGACTTCCCTAGAATAAGTCCCAGTGTTGCCCTCCACCGACTCAATATCAATCTCGGAGCAAAACCAATTCAACAGAAGAAAAAATGTTTTGGTTCCGAAAAGAACAAAATCATTAAGGAAGAGGTTCACAAGTTTCTCCAAGCAGGGTATATAGAGAAGGTTCAATACTCCGAGTGACTCTCCAATGTGGTGCTTGTCCCAAAGACCCAGGAAAAATGGAGGCTATGCATTGACTTTAGTGACCTTAACAAACATTGTACTAAGGATCCATTCCCCTTGCTACCTATCGACCGAATCATCGACTCCACCGCAGGATGCGAACTATTAAGTATGATGAATGCCTACCAAGGTACCATCAGATATTCTTGGCCCCCAAAGACAAGCTGAAAACTACCTTTATCACTGAAGAAGGCATTTACTGTTATAAGGTAATGCCATTTGGACTCAAGAATGCAGACACGACATACCAAAGGATGATCAACAAAGTATTTTGCAAACATATAGGCAATACCATGGAAGCCTATGTGGATGACATGTTGGCAAAAAGAAGAAATACCAGCAACCATGTCGCTCACTTGAAGGAAGTTTTCGACGTTATGCGGCATTATCAGCTCAAGATTAATCCTGCCAAGTGCACGTTTGGAGTAAAAAAATGGAAAGTTCTGGTGTATATGGTATCTGAAAGAGGAATCGAAGCTAACGCAGCAAAAGTGGCAGCCATACTCAATATGACCCTGCCTCAGAGCCTCAAAGAAGTACAATCTCTAACTGGGAAGATGGCCTCCTTAGGACGTTTCATCTCACGGCTCGGAGAAAAAGGACTCCCTTTCTTTAAAGCCTTTAGGAAGAGAAAAAATTTGGAGTGGACAGAAGAATATTCCCAGGCATTCCAAAGGTTAAAAGACTATCTAAATTCCACTCAAATCTTGGCTATCCCCCAGTCTAGAGAGAGGTTATTCATCTATCTCGCGACCTCTGAAGAATCTGTAAGCGCAGTATTAGAGAAGAAGGCGGCATCCATCGACTTGCCTACTATGTCAGTAAGGTACTGCATGGAGCAGAGGGCAAGTACCTGGAGATTGAGAACTTGTCTTTAGCCTTGGTGACAGCAGCAAAAAAAATTGCGACCATACTTCCAGTCCCACCCCGTCACCATCCCTACAAATCAACTGCTGTGACAAGCCTTGACCAAACCAGATGTGTCCGGGTGCCTGGTCAAATGGGCAGTAGAACTAAGTGAACATGACATCACTTACAAGTCGAGAAGTTCACAAAAAGCACAAATACTAGCTGACTTCGTGGCCGAAACTACACAAACCAAGGTAAACGAAGCGCCCTGGAAGTTACACGTGGACGGATCAACCACTTCCCTCCGAGGCGGGGCCAGAATTATACTAGAAGGAGACCAGGGAGAAACTATTAATATAGCTGCACTCCTGAATTTCCCCATAACCAACAATATAGCCGAGTATGAGGCTCTGATCCTCGGACTAGAAATCGCAAGACAACAAGGAATCAGATATCTCACCGCGTATACCGACTCTCAGCTAGTCTGTGCAGTTTGCCGGGACGTATGCGGCCCACGAAGGAACTATGCTTTGGTACTTGACAAAGCTCAAAAGCCTCACGTTAGATTTTCTGCACTTTAAGCTACACCAAATCCCCCGAACAGAAAATACGAGTGCAAATACCTTATCAAAACTTGCCTCTCATCTCAAGGCTGGAGACAACCAAGCTATACAGGTTTGGATTCAAAAGGAGTTGGCCATCGTCGGAACACCCATCGCCAGCATCATAATGACCATGGATCAAATAGATTGGAGGCAGCCATTCCTCCAGTTCCTGAAGGAGGAAACACTGCTGTCAAATAAGATGGAGGCACGAAAAATGAGAGCCCAAGTTTCCAGGTTCATCCTCATTAATCACGATTTATACAAACGCGACTTCACGGGGATTATTCCTCAAGTGTATCTCTCACCCTGATACCCAGACCCTGCAGTCAACTACTTTATTGTTATACAAACGCGACTTCGGGGGAAAAGCGCTACATTATTGTTGCAATAAACTACTTTACCAAATGGGTAGAAGCTGAGGCTGTTGCCAAGATCACTGAGAAGGAGGTAATCCGCTTCCTATGGAGAAACATAGTATGCCGGTTTGGAGCACCATGGATATTAGTCTCCGACAACGAAATGTAGTTCCGAGGGGCCAAGGTAGCTTAATGGTCCCAGATTCTGCATATCCAACATAGGTTCACATCCTGTATCACCCGCAGTCCAACGGACAAGTGGAAGCGGCGAATAAAATCATACAATTGGGAATAAAAAAGAAATTGGGTGATAGGAAGGGGAGTTGGGCTGAGGAGTTGCCGGGAATCTTATGGTCTTACCGAACCACGGTAACCAGCTCCACCAGGCATACCCCATTCGCCTTAGCGTTTGGCTCTGAAGCCGTATCCATCGCTGATATCAGCTACGGAGCGTACCGAGTTACATCATACAACTCACAGAAAAATCAAGAAGTACGTCTCACAGACTTGGAACTCCTGGACGAGATTCGAGATCAAGCCCAGCGAAAATTGCTTAAACATCAATTCTGATTCTAAGGTCGGTCGGGGCCAAAAACAAGAAAACCCGAGTTATAAGAGGGAGATCTAGTCCTGAAAAAAGTTATAGTGCCACAAGAGCAAGGAAAACTTCAAACCACATGGGAATGACCATACCGACTAATCCAATTACACCCAAACGGAGCCTGCCGACTAGCTGACATGGAAGGAAAAGCACTGGTCCACTCCTGGAATCAAGATTGTTTAAAAACATTTAGAGAATAAAGCTCTCCAAGACGCTTTTGCCATAACGCAAGGCGTGATAAGACGCTCTTGCCATAACGGAGAGCACGCCAAGACGCCTTTACCATAACGCAAGGCGTGATCAGACGCTTTTGCCATAACGCGGAGCATGCCAAGACACCTTTGCCATAACGCAAGGGGTGATAAGACGCTCTCGCCATAAAGCGGAGCGCGCACAAACATCTTTGCCATAATGAAAAGTACAACAAGACGCTCTCTCCATAACGTGGGGCGCAACAAGATGCCTTCGCCATAACGCATGGCGCACCGAGATGTTCTTACCATAACACAAGAACACACCCAGGACATCCCTGCCATTAAAATTGGGCGAGCCATGTCAAGCCCACCCATAGCGAGAAGCGTACCGGAGCTTCCCTAGAAGGAACATGGCACAAACCAAAAATTGTATACCACTCGTGGAACCAGGGATTTCCGGCATCAGAATCCAAGAAAAGAAATGAACAGTGGGGGAAAACACGGCAACAAAATTGCTTGGGCAAAAAAAAAAGGATATATGGGCAACCTGAAATAGGCGTCCAATTGGGCCAGGGTAGGAACGCGAGGAAAGGCCCAAAGAAGTTCCATCCCCAAGAAACGTATTCCCAAAAACAAGCATCCTGGGAGGGGGACAGGGGCCAACCAGAAAAACTGCCGAATCTGCTCCAAGAAGTCCGAAGTGAATGCCAAAATATTACTTATAGCCAGACTGATTCCTCTAAAAAAGGGGGGTGTCCAGTGGTCTTGGCCGACCTTTTCAAGGCCGAAGCGTAAAAAAAAATAATAATAAAAAATACCCGGATTGATCTCCTGCACCACAAGGGAAATTGCGAACGAAGCAAAGAAAAGATAAAAGTAGAAGATCCACAGATTCACTAGACATAACCCAAGGCTCAGTACACAAGGCAAGAACAAGGTTAACTGAAAACTAAGTACATTACCATAAAATTTCAGGATTTACAAAAGTTTACAAGAGAGAGTTGTTGCCGGAGAAAAATGGGAAAATACACAAGCCAGCAACTCTCTACGCTCGCAAAATACTAGATACAGCGGAGAAAAGAACAGAGACGGGCTATACTATAGTAAATGAGAAAATTCATTCGTTACTTGAGCATAACCGCTCAAG
>JAOWBN010176214.1:0-17816 GCA_028565015.1 Pinguicula moranensis
GGTTGCGGCAGGAGTAAATTAGGGTTTTTTTTTTTTAACCTGACTTTGATACCATGTTGTAAATAATAGAAAATCCGTACTTTATTAACCAATACCTAAGGGGTATATATAGTACTACAAATCAAATCCTACTAAATCTAGAATCATAAATCCTATACAATTCTACCAAATAAACCAATCCTCTTAGACAACTACCAAATAAATAAAATACTACTAAATAAAACAAGATTCCAACACATTCAATAGAAGCAACTCTTTTTTTTATAATAGAACACTTCTCGTATACTTTCCAAGTTTGATGATGCCACTAACATTCTTAAGGATGTCAACATGAGCATCTTGTGATGGTAAACCCAGAGCCTGGTGATATTCTGTTGAATAAAAGCCAACTTCTTTTTTCAGAAAATGAAATAAAAGTATCCTCATTTTGAACTAATCCAACTCATAAACTTCAACTAAGCATGAAAGCTACAAGCAATTCTTACCAAGAGCATGCTTTTAAGAGAATTCCAAAGAGTGGGAAGAGGCTTCCATCAACAACTGGACATTTAGCTTCTACATGTAGATTGTAATATCTTACCTCAATAGTGGGAAGTTGCATGCCAACTTTGCCCAAATATACTGTAAGATTAGTTTGGCTTACGAAAATTTTCATCAATGTGTTGTTTAAAGACAGTTTCTGAAAGAAGAAGAGGATCTCACATGTCCATTCTCTTCCTCATTTTATGCAAATGCTAGAGGTTGTCATGTTCAATATGCTTAATGATATTTTCAATGAACATATACTTCTCCATGCCATCAAGCTTCGTAACATCGACAACTTTTCTCCATTTCTTTCCGCCTTCATCTTCACTATTTTCATCGAACAACGACGATACTAGCCTGTCAAAAGTTGGCATCCTATCTATTCCTGACCACATAGCAATGGTTTCCTCATCAAGATCATTGTTTCTGGTAGAAGTAGTATCCCAAAACTTGAAGTTGACCGTCTGAAAGATGATCTTAGGCTTCTTCATAACTCTTATAGCTCAATCCTAACAAACTCTATTTTATCTACCCCAATCATATGAGCCATCTCTACTCAGCCATAATTTAACCAAACAAACACAGGACTAAGATTTTGATCTATGTGCAACCCTATTTTTCCTCATATATAACTTGCACCATTCAAGGTATGCTTCGAAAACCGGTCACATACTAGACAAGTACTAAAATGATCTTGAACATCAAATTGCTATATCAAATTTATTCGTCTTTCTAGTTAAAAATGAAACAGAAAAGAAGTTGTAATTGTATAAAAAGTAGTCCTATGAATCCCAAGGGATCAAGGGCAAGGATCCCTTGAGCATGTGAAAAACTAGGCATACCCCCATGCTCTTGTGCATTTAAAAAAAAGGATTCGTGGAAAGCATGTCGGGAAATTCAAGGGATTGTGTAAAGTCAAGTGATTTCAATAGGGAAATTCCAACCCGAACTGAATAAGGTTGGTATTGAAATTTTATTACTGAACCCGAACCGAATTAGCAAAAAACTGAACATTTTTGGTTTGTTTTTTTGGTTTAGTTTATTGTTCGGGTTCGATATTTTACCGAAATTCCGAATTGTTTCTAGTCATGAACGATAAAGGCGTATTTATTAATAAAGACTAATAAGTAAATGAAGATGTCTAATATACACTAAAGTAGGTTGGGTGTGATGGTGGTTGATTGACATTGTGAGAGAAGTGAAAACATAGAACACCATTGTTGTTTGTGATAAAAAAAAACAATTGTATGCATTTTTTCTGAATTGTTTGCTTACAATATAGAGTACATATTTATAGATACAAATATGATATAAGGCCAATCTAAACTAGTATCCTTTGCAAATATTGAAGGGGTGTTGGCTCTTGTTGAAAGGCTAGAGAAGTTCCAGATGAATAAGTCGGTGGCGTTGCAAGTCAGGAAGGGTATTGTGTCACGTGAAACTTGGAACGAAAGAACTCGAATATTTCACGAGACAGACTTTTGGAGAAGAAGTCAACAATCTGGAATTGAGATGGAATAAATTGTGTGTGAATATTTCCTGCAAGAACTTGTTCACGGATGATGTGATAATCTTGATCCACATGTTTAGCGCGCTTGTGAGTAACTGTATTGGAGCTAAGGAAGATTGCACTCTTGTTGTCACATAGTAGAACTGGAGGGTAGGGCAATGATATACAAAGGTCTTTAAGCAAATGTACGAGCCAGAGTACCTCAGCAGCACTAGTAGCAAGAGCATGACATGATTCTTTGTACTCCAAGAAACTTAATTGTCACCAAGGAATATAACATAACTGAAGGTAAATCGACGAGTATCAGAGCAACCTGCCCAATCAGTATCGGAATTGGTGGTGATACGATAAAGGTCTGATGAAGTAGTGAACCCGAGATCCATTGAAAGAGTATCATTCACATAGCGAAAAATTCTCTTGACAGCTTGAAGATGAGTCTCAGTAGGAGCATGCATATACTAGCTAACTGAGTTCACTGCATAAGTCAAATATGGTCAAGTAATGGTGAGAGAACGATACACAATAGGATCAGAAAGAGGATCATCATAAGAAGAGAGATATTGTGAAAAGAACCATAAGGGTGATGAAAGGTCATCAATCCAGAAGTTGGACACGAACAAGAATATCATGAGCATACTCTAGCTGACTAAGAAAGAGTCCATCATTGATGAAGGTAGCCTCAAGGCCAAGGAAACTATTCAGAGACCCAAGGTCCTTAAGCAAATTCAGTGTGAAAACAAACAAAGCGATCCAGGAGAGATGCATCATTACCACACAACCACAACACAACATACCCAATATATTCTTAACTAAGTTGGGGTCTGGGGGGTCAGATATAATTATACAAGGAGGCAGTTTCCGTTGCGACCCAATATGCATTGCTTCATTTGATGTATTGAGTTCCAACAACTTCACTAAATAGAAGCACTCGAATTTTATAGAGCCATTTTACTCTAGTCCATTATTAGCATAAAGCTAAAAGAATTGTCAATAATGACTCTTCCAGCTCCATTTGTAATGGACAGAGAGATGCATCATTACTAGTGACAATAATATCATCCACATAAAGGATCAAGTTTATGATGGCAGAATCACGAACGAAAATAAATAGAGATGTATCAACACGACTACATTCAAAGACAAGGTTGCCGATAAAGTTACTAAAGAGTTCGAACCAGGCACAAGAAACTTGCTTGAGACTATAGAGAGTCTTCTTGAGATGAATACATGATTAGGATATAGCGGATTAACGTAACCACGGGACTGCTCCATGTAATCATCTTTATGTAAAAGTCCATTCAGAAAAGCATTTTTGACATCCAGTTGTCATAGAGACCAACTACTAGAGATAGCAATAGATAATATGGTGAAAACAGTGGTGGCCTTCACATAGAACTGAAAGTATCCAAGAAATTAAGGCTAGGAATTTGAGTAAAACCACAAGAAAAAAGACGGTCTTTGAGTCATTCTACATAATCATCAAGACGATAGTTTGTTCAGAAAACCCATTTAGAACCCACAACACTAACATGATGAGGATGAGGGACCAGTTCCCAAGTCTCATTGTGATGAAGGGCAACAATCTCTTTATCCATGGCAAAAATCTAAACTGGGGCTTGGCAATAGATTGGAAGTCAATAGAGCATAGATAAATCTAGATGAAATTATATCACAATAATCTGTTACAATGCAAGGGTGAAACACTCCAGCCTTAGCACAAGTGATCGTGTGATGAGAGCGAGTCATAGGTAGAGGTACAATAATGTAAGAACGTTCTAGAGTTGTATCTAAAATAGTTTGGGAAGAAGGGGAGGGAGTATATGGAGTGAAGAGACAAAGATATGAGTCTTAGAAGGAGGAATGGATGGCATGGAATAAATTTAAAGTGCAGTGAGAAGATTTAACATGGTGATGGGTTCAGAAGTTGGAGGAACAAAGGTAGAGTTAGAGGTGGACAAGATTGTAGTGGGTGGTTCGCGAAAAATAGAAATATCAAGATCAATGAAGGAAGGAAGTGGAGAAGAACTGTGAAAAGGGAAGCATATTTCATCAAAGCGAGCATGCCAAAATATATAGGGGCGAGAGGATGATAGGTACAGTGAGATGAATTGTAACCAAGGAAGATACATGGAAGACTACTAGAAGCAAGTTTAGCAAGGAAAGAATCGACAACCAAAGGGATGAAAATGATCATAACGAGGAGATGCACCATAAAGGAGTTCAAAGGGAGAAACACCTAATAAAAGAGGTGACAACAAATGATTGATGATGTAGGCTACAGTACTGAATGTGCCAACCCAATAAGAGAGGGAGACATGGGAATGAAAGAGAAGAGTGAGTCTCATGCACAACCATTATGAGCAGGAATGTAAGGACATGAGATGCAATGATGGATGTCATGAGTACGAAGATGGTTTTGAAATCTATTATTAGTTAATTCAGTACCACCATATCTTTGAAATTTTTGAATAGTAGTAGAATATTGTTTTTCAGCAAATGCATGAAAGCGAACAAAGGTGTCGAAAAGTTAGATTTTTGTTTCATGTGATAGAACCATGTAAAACGAGAATAATCATTAATAAAGATAACATAATACCGATAACCATGTATAGAAAAAATGGGAGAAGGTCCCCAAATATTACAATGTATTAAAGCAAGTGACCAAGAGGCACAATGTTCATTTGGTACAAAAGGTAAGCGATAACTCTTAGCCATTTCACAAGAAACACATATGTGGCGGGTAAGAGGTGGTGTAGTAAGCAAAATACGACCCTGTTGACCTAACAAAGATACTATCGTAGGTGATGTATGATCTAAGCGAGCATGCCACTAATCAAAAGTGCTTCGAAGCTGACATGTAGAAAAAGAAGAGACAAAACCTTAAATATTGTGTTCAAGTACATAGGTTCTCCATCACGTCGGCCAGTGGACAACACATATCCCGTGTGACGACTCTTAATAATAAAGCAATTATCAATGAAGGTAATAGTAACAAAGAAATATGATATTAATTTGCTAATGGATAATAGAGTTTTAGTAAGTATAGCGATGACCATAACATCTAGTAAAAGTAAAGATGCATAAGAGGTAGTGTTGTTGTATTTGCAAGTACACAAATTCGAACAAGTAATAAAATGTGAAAAATGAGTGTCAAACCACAAGGATTGTAGAAGATAACCACCAAGTTTAGTAAGCTCGAATGCAATTTGAATGAATAAATGATGGCATTAATTCCTACACAAAAAACAGTGATATAATTGTATCCATGCAGGTACTCTTTTTGGTATTTTCGGTTTACTAGGTACAAATTAAAGGATAGCTTTTCTTGGAGAAAGATTTAAGGAAATAACTTCACCTCTTGATGCATTTTAGGGAGTTAATTTCTTAGCTCGGTTGCTATACTTAAAACTTAGTCATCCACTGGATTCCTTTCTTCAAATGTTGATTTCTCTAGAGTACTAGCTCCTCTTATGCGGTATGCAAACACTCATCTCTCGAATCTCATACCTAAGCATACCAAGATTTGCTGACTCCCAAAATCCTCTCTTAATAGGTTTGCACTCATCTCTCGAATCTCGTGCGGCCTACAAAGAGACTGTAATCGCATGAAATCCTCATACGGTGGCACCTTTCCTCCAAACACTCATCTCCCGAATCTCGCGTTCATGGTACTTGGTGTTGCTTTTACCATCTCTTAGCTAAGTTTTAATCTCTCAATCTCGAACAAAGCCTATGTACGAACACATGGTCGTCAAGCAAATACTAGTTAATAAAGAATCGCAATAAAACCAAACAACTTCAGCATTGTATCTAACAACTAAACAATCAAAACAACTCCCCAAAAAACACAAAAGGCTACATCACGCCCTAAAGTATGGATTTAGCTCATGATCGATGCACGAGCGTCACAAAGACAAACAAGTTTGGAGTTCATAGTTCAAGAAACCCCCTTCGGTTGAATAGTTGAGTCGCAAGAGCTCCTTCCTCCTTCTTGATATGCTCCAACCCGTCGCTCCTTCCAAGACGTGTCGAATGGATCAAGTCTTTCCTTTTTGTTTTGACACATCGTTGGCTTCCTAGAGAAGATATCCGGCAGATATTTTCCCCTAAGTATGGGCAAACTCGTCCATCTATTACTTCACGTGCACGTAGGGTTTGTCACTTTTTCCACCAAACTGTGATTTGGTGTTCCAACTAGCGTTGCGGCCTATAGAATCTGGGGCTATGACCTTGCGATTATTGTCATTTCTCCTCTATTTCCGCTCTCACTTGATCTATTCACTGAATCCTTGCAAGATACGATAAATGAGTATGAAAATGTACTTTCATTGATTCAGGAGTGACAAGATTCAAACATAAGGGTTAGTTATAAGTTGTTAAAAAATGGACTTATCAACCTCCCCAAACTTACATCTTTGCTTGTCCTCATGAAAAAGTTAAAAGCTCCTTAAGGAACCCCAAACCCCAATTTTCGATTAATATGTATGCAACGAGTTTCGCGTGCACAAATGGTATCGAAAATAAAGGCACCAATACATATAGTCACTTTAATTGAAAAGGATTGCTTGCTTCTAAAAGTTTTGCTAAGTGAGTATATGAGTCCTAAATTTTTGATGAACTTTTGTCTTAGGCCAATGAGTTAATCAGTTTTCCTACTAGACCCTTTAACCTTTTTGTTATGTTGATTTGGTAACTATGCATCAACTATGATTGCAAGTGCACAAGTCATAAAAAATAATAAAGTGATAAAGTTGAGTGTCGAACCACGAAGATTGAAGAAGATAAACACCAACTAAAGCTTGTTTGCACGTAATTTGGACAAGCAACAAATCAATTTAAAACTATACTAACCTCCTACACATGAAAACAATTGAACTAAATAAATCTTTTTGGTATTTTCCAGTTTAATGAACATGAACTAAAGGGTAATGTCTTGGATAGAGATCTAGGGCAGTGACTTAACTCTACATGCATACATATGAGGATGGATTATCAGTTTATCTATTAGATTCAAAACATAATTTTCCGTTGGATTTCATCGTTTGAACATAAACTTCTCTAGAGATTGGTTCATCTCATGTGGTCATATCAGTACTCATCTTTCGAATCTCGCACTTAGACATACCGAGACTAACTATCTCACAAAATCCTCCCTCAACATGGTTGTGCTCATCTCTTGAATCTCGCACCACTGCTGAGAGGCATTCACCTGAGGAAATCTACTTATAGTGGCATTGTCCTCATAAATGCTCATCTCTCAAATCTCGCATTCTTAAGGCCCAAGGTTGGTTTTATCGTGATCTAGCTTAGCTCTCATCTCTCGAATCTCGAACAAGTTTAGGTACTAGCAATTAGTCGTCAAGCAATTTTTATTTTATGATGAAGAGCAATAAAATCAAACAACGAAGGCATTTTATCTAACATCTAAACATTCAAAACACATCCATCATACAAAATGCACGTGGGGCTACATCTTGCCCAAGTGAATGGGTTAAGCTCATAATCGAGATACAAGCCTTCTAGAGGAAAATTGAGATAAAGCCATAGTTTAGAGACTCCCTAGGTTCCACACGATCTTCTCCCTTTGCTCTCCAGGAAACCTATTTCTTTCTCCTTCTTCTTCCTTTTTGTCCCTTTAAGAAAAGTGATTCCAAGAATTGATCCTCGATTGTAGGATGGAATCCTCCCACGAATGAATGATGTATGATGTCTTATGTGAGATGTAAGTGAGAGTTAGCTTCTTCAGGAAGCTTTGGGTGAGATAGCTTCATTGGGAAGCTTTGAAGAAGATATTTTTCCAGACGTGAGGGAAAAATAGTCATTATTCACTTTATTATACACATTCTTGCCAAAATAGTCTTGTGGTATCTAGACTGGGTTGCGACTTGTAAAGTTAGGGCGACAACCTTACGATTTTGGTCATTTACACTTCATTTCTCATTTTTTTTCAATTATCATCATCAATCCTAAGCAACACACGAGAAATAGGCATCATATGCACAATTATTGTTCAAAGATAAGCAAGTTTTAAGTATAAAATATTAATATAAGTTGTTACGAAACCAACTTATCACTTTTTCATCTCCCTCATTTTTTGCCAGGACAAGGCAGTCAGTGATTGAGATAGACTTTATTTTTAAGCCCACAATTGTGCTCCTTACAATATTTGTACATTTGAATTTTTGAGAGCACTACTACATACATCTTGAGAGCATTTATTTACATCAGTGATGATCTTTTCTTTTCTTTTTGGAATAACATTTTGAGCTTCTGCGTGCACATATAGAAATGCCTAGCTACTCCTTACAAAAAAACTTCTGCTTTTGGCTTATTTTGCTTTTGCTTTTCCTATCCATAACTTGTCTCGAACTTGTTTAAGCTCATAGGGGCTACTTCTAGTTGAAGAATCCCTTAGAGTTCCTATTCAACCCAGGACTTCATTCATATTATTTCACCTCTACATATTCCCCACAATGCACCCTTCACTAATTCCTATGTACCTTACAATCCTTCCTCAAAATTCATGACATAATGCATCAGATGTAATATTTTCGAGTAAGCATGATGCACAGTAACTCCTAACCATGTCGTGAAGAAACTACTAAGAAAAAATAAAAATAGAAACAAAACACATCATAGTCCAAAAATAGATAGTCCTAAAACCAACTTAAACCAAGTTCAAGCAACGAAATGAAATAGTTCAAAGAGGAATAAAATAGCCTAACTAAAGCATATAAACCAAATAGATCAAAATGCAGAACAATTTAAATAATGCAACCCTCCCCAAACTTAAACCCGACATTGCCCTCAATTGAGAGAAAAGATAATGCAATAAACATTACTCTAATTGTTCGCTAATGTACCTGCAATCCAATTTAAGGAGATTATTGTTGGGTTTGAACATTTCATGATCTCTAGGAGAGGAGGTTGGAAAAATGTCTTAAGTCTTTTCGCGACAATTTGAGTTGGAGTTATTACTTCGCGACAATGTTCCTCTTTGATCCCCCTTTTTACCGGTTTTCTCCTTGCTTTGTCTGCATCACAACACACACCAATTAGCATCTTCAACATCTGGTTGACTACTCACATTAGGTAGCAAAATGCAAGTAAAATAAAATTATTCAAAACTGTACAGAAGAAAATAAATCTTGAACAAGAATAGGCCACAACATCCCAAAACTTAAAGATTATGATAATTCAGAATAATTATGAAGTTCAATGCAAATTTAGGAGGGTGTTGAGGACATCCTTGTTATGGGATCAAAGGATCTTGGGGTGCTTCCCAATGAGCATTTCTTTAACTTCACTAGCTTGACTTCCACTTCTTTAGTCCTTCAGATGGAGGACAGTTGGGTCGTTCACTTTGTCATCATCAAGATAGGTCTTCAAGCACTGGTCATTCACCTGAAATGTCCCCTTTTGGGATGATAAATCTCGGATAGGTTCCTATGTGATTCTATCTCTATCAACATCTCGCCTAGAAAATTTTCCTGGATAGAAAGTTTGACATAAATAGGCACCACTTTGTTTTGTTCCTCGAGACGTGATAAGTGGTCAGCTATGAGATTCTTGGATCCCTTTTTGTCCTTTATTTTGAGATCAAATTCTTGCGACAATAAAACCCAACGGATTAATCTAGGCTTGGCATCCTTTTTGACCATGAGATATTTTGTTGCTGGGTGATTAGTGTATACTACAACTTTGCTTCCGAGAATGTTAGGCCGAAATTTGTTGAATGCAAATACTATGGTTATAAGCTCTTTTTCAGTCATTGCATAGTTTAGATCAGGAGCATTCATTGTCTTGCTTGCATTGTAGATTGTGTGAAATATCTTGCTGTGGCGTTGCCCAAGTGCTATACCTAAAGCATAATCGCTTGCATCACACATAATCTAAAAGGGTGTGTCCCAATTCGGAGCACAGACATTGGGGGTGATGGTGAGTTTCTCTTTCAATGTGTTGGAGGTTGTTAGACATTCATCATCCAAATTAAACGAGGCTTCTTTCTCTAGCAGCTTACATAATGGTTGAGTGATGTGGAAAAAGTCTTTTATAAATCTACGGTAGAAGCCTGCTTGACCAAGAAAGCTTTGCACTCCCTCGACTGAGGATGGTGGTGGTAATTTGGAGATTACTTCAATCTTTGCTCTATTCACTTCAATCCCCAAACTTGATACCTTGTTTCCTAAAACAATGCCTTCCTTAACCATAAAAATGGCACTTCTCCCAGTTTAGGACAAGTTTGGTATCCTCACATCGTGCCAACACCTACTCGAGATTCGCTAGACAACTTTTGAATGACAGGCCCTGATGCACAATAACTTGCAAGTGTACAAACCACACAAGTAATAGAGTGATGATAAAGATGTTAAACCACGGGGCAAGTGCTAACCTACAAATAAAAAACAAACAAGACTAAAATAAAGAACTGATAAGCATGGTACAAATGCAAACAATACTTGAATAGAAGATCTAGGGCTAGTGACTTCACCACCTAGTGATTTTAGAAGGTTTCTTTCTACAATTACTCTTTGGATTAGTTGTCTTGTTATCTACCAAATTTTTCTCTCTTAGATACAAGTCTCTCTCGATCTCGAGCATCCCTCTTACGGTATTTAAGCATGCATCTCTCGATTCACACTTGAATAGATCGAAGGCTTTAAGTTTAGGAAATTCACACACGGTAGAAATAACCCCATAGGCATTCTCATGTTATAGTGATTACCGTTGATTTTACCATTCCTAGCACGGTTTGTGTCTCTCAACCTCCCACCGGGCTTAGTGAACATGCAAATATTAGCTAGACAAATGCAAGTTAAGGAAAAAGTACAATAAGACCAAACAACAATAACAACATTTCCAAAGAACTAAATATTAGAAATCCACAACTAAATTCACAAGGGTTACATTGCTCTCATAGACAAGAGTTGTAGCCCATTCCTTAAGATATTCGAAATCCACAACTAAATTCATAAGAGGCTACATCATGCCCTAAAGTAAGTTTCAAGCCATACAAAAAGATAAACAAAATTTGAGTTCATAGAGGCAAGAAACCCCCTTGGATGAATAGGAAATTGCCAGAGCTCTTCCTTCTTCTCCATGGCTCCTCTCAAAGAGTTGTTGCCTTGTGCCCCGGATTCCAGGAAGGAAACCTCCCCATAATGGTTTCTCCTCTTAGAGTGATAGAAAGAATTGATCCATGATTCCAAGGGGAAAACATCCCTAGAATGGTTGAAGTCTCCTATCTCTCGAGAGATATGTGGGAAAGTTTGCTTCCTCGGGAAGCTTGTGAAAGATAGTTTCTCAGGAAGCTTTGACTGAGTTAGCTTCCTTCGAAAGCTTTAGACAAGATATTTTCCTGTAGGTGGGGATAAAATGGTCATTCTACGCTTTCTCATGTAAGTTCCTGCCAAAACAGACTTGTGGTGTTCAGATTGGATTGTGATATGTAAATTTGGGGACACGACCTTGCAATTGAAGTCTTGGATTTATGGGGAGAAACGTCTAGTTTTAGGGTCTTTTTCCTTCCTTTTCTACCAGAAGGCATTAAATGACCTGCAACTATAAAGAAAGAGAAATGGGCATGAAAAGTGTGTCCCATGAGCCAGATTAGACTGAAATAGTCTACATTAAATAGGTATAAAATCGACTCATCAGGCCCACAACAGAAAAATCATCCATGAATACCTTAATGATCCATTCCACCATATAAGAAAATATTGACATCATGCATCTCTGAAATGTGGCCGGTGCATTGCACAATCCAAAAGGCATTCGTTGAAATGCAAATGTTCCATAAGGACATGTAAATTTTGTGACCCGAATAACCATCGAGATAGCAGTAGAATTGATGCCCAGCAAGTCTATCTAGCATTTTATCAATAAAAGTAAGTGGGTAATAGTCCTTACTTGTGGATTTGTTCAACACCCTATAGTCCATATAAATTTTCTCCAGCCGGTGACAGTTCTTTTTTGGGATCAACTCATTGTTTTCATTAGTCCCCACAGTCATGCATCCTTTTTTGGGGACACATTGAACAGGTTGGTCCAACTGCCGTCTGAAATGGAGTACATTACCCTGGCATCTAACCACTTCAATATTTCCTCTCAGACCACTTCTTTCATAACTAGGTTTAATCGTCTTTGTCCTACAATGAACGGCTTGCTTCCCTCTTCCAATAAGATCTTTTGCATACACAAGGCTGGGCTGATGCCCTTGATATCAGCCAATGTCCACCCTATGTCTCTTTTATGCCCCTGGAACACACTTCTAGTAAACAGTTTTCCTCTTTCTTAATCAGGGTGTTTGAAATAATTACTGGAAGTGTACTGGTTGGGCCCAGGATGCATATTTCAGATGTGGTGGCAACGACTTTAAATCGCGAATTGGGGCTTTGTGAGTAGAACATAATTGAAAATCTAGACCTCACCCAACTCTTGAAAATGACTACTCTTTCGGGGTTTGTTGGCGTCTAACCATTAAGCATACTTCATTACTGTTGGATTCTCTAGTATCGTGGGATTCTCACTAACCAGGCAATTCTCCAGTTCATCTTTGTGATACTCATATCCCTCCAGGGGCATGTGATAGTTTCAATGCTAGAGCAACTTTTTGGCGGTAAGCATGTTTCATGGCTTGGAACACGTTGAATTCCACTTCTTCTCCCAGAACTCTTAATATTAATTTGCTTCCATGGACATCAATTATGGCTCTTCCGGTGGCTAAAAAATGGCCTTCCCAATATAATGGGGATATCAGAATCCTCCTCCATATATAGAATAACAAAGTCTGCTGGAAAGATTAATTTGTCAACTTTTATCAAGACATCCTCAATAATCCCTCTTGGATATTTGATGGATTTGTCCGCTAGATGTAGAGATATGGTTGTGGGTTGAGCTTAACCTAATCCAAGTTTCTGAAAAATTGATAAAAGCATCAAGTTAATGATTGCACCAAGATCACATAATGCTCTATCAAAAGTAGAATTTCCAATAGAATAAGGAATAGTAAAACTCCCTGAATCTTTCAATTTTGGGGACAATTTCTTTTGCAAGATGGCGTTAATTCCTATGTCAGGGCCACGGTCTCATAATCCTTAAACTTGCACTTGTGGGACAAAATGTCCTTCATGAATTTGACATAGCAAAGCATCTGCTCTAGGGCTTCCGCAAAAGGAATATTAATCTGAAGTTTCTTGAATACTTCAATAAACTTCTGGAATTGTTTGTCCAACTTTCCTTGTTTCAGCCTCTGAAGGGATTGGTGGCTTTTGTTCAGCCTCTTGTTGGGGACAAGGCTCTTCAACCTTCTTTTTAGCTTTCTTTTTTGGGGCTGTAACTCGCGTTGGATTCTCCTCCACTTCTTTTTCATTTCTCAAAGTTATGGCCTGGCATTGCTCCTTAGGATTGACCTCTGTGTCTGTGGTGCTAAGCAGAACACCTAGTGGTCTCTCAGACAACTATTTTGCAACTGACCAACTTGAGATTACAAGTTCCTCATAGTTGTAGCTTGATCCTTGAAGTTAGCTCAGGTCTCTTGCTTAAAACTACTCGAGGTAGTGGCTAGCTGTGCTATCAGGTCAATGTTGCTCTTGGTGGATACATCTCAGGTCAATAAGTTGGTTTTTGCATTTGAGATTGAAACTGGGAATAATTCTACGGTGTGGGGTTCAAGACATGTTGATTGTTACTCCAAAAAAAGTTGGGGTTGTCATTTCTGGAAGGGTTAAAATTGTTGCGCTCGAAACTGTTTGGGTATTTCTGCTTGTTACCAACATAGTTGAGTTGTTCCATATGAACGTTGTTAATTCAGGTTCTACTTGGCAAAGTTTTGAAGGATGTCCACCACCACAGATTTCATCACGGCTTTAGGGGGTGAGCTTTGAGACATCCAACTCTTAATCTTTGCATTCAGAGCATGCATTGTAGCAATGAGCGCATCAACTTTGTCCACTTCGTACTTTCCAGTTGTCTTTCTTTGGCTTTCTCTTTCATTTGGTCAACGATAACTATTATGAACCATGGCTTGAAGCAGAGTGCAAGCCTCGGCTTGAAGAAGAGTATAAGCCTCATTGTAAGAATTCTTCATAAAAGTACCATCGACTGCAGCATCTATTTCCATTCGAGTTATACCCTCCAAACCGTTATAGAATGCTTGAATTTGCCTCCAATGCGGCAAGTCATGGTTTGGACAACTCCTCAATAGATCCTTGAATCTTTCCCAAGCTTTATGCAATGTCTCCATATCTCGTTGTCTAAATAAGGTAATCTCAATCAGAATCCTTGAGTCATGGATGGTGGGAAGAATTGTATTAGAAATATTTCCTTAATTCATCCGAGGTGAGAATAGAATCTGATGGCAGTGACTGGAGCCATCTCCTTGCCTTATCTCTGAGGGAACATGGGAAAAGCTAATGGCTTCTTGACTTACTCCAGCATACTTCAAAGTGTCACAGATTTCAACAAATGCATGCACGAGCGAGTTTGGATATTCAATGGATGAGCCACCATAAATGGAATGTTGTTGCAATAATTGGATGGTGGCTGGCTTCAATTCAAAATTATTGGCTTGGATAGTAGGCTTTCGGATGTATGGGGTGTATTCCTCAGCTTGAGGTAAAGCAACTACATCATCCACGTTTGCCATAATTAGTTGATTTCTTCTCGCCTCTCTTTGAGCTCGCATTCGTGCTCTAAAAGCTCTTTCAGTCTCTGGATCTCCTGAATTTTTGTTCCAGAAAATGCTAAATTATATATAAATTGAAAAGTATTTACATAAAGAGTACATGGTCTCGTTTAAGTAGCATATGACTATAACAAGTAATGATCTCTTGGCTTGAGGTGGTTGCTCTGTGGTCATAATGTTTGCATGGTTAGGCGAACTCCTTTGACAGAGAAATTTTCTGTAAGGCTAGCCATAGGTAGTAACTCCTTTTTGCAATGACCACAGTATGACCCTCTATTTTCATGAATCTTCATTTCAACACTTCATGAAAATTAGCTCAAGATTTTGGCCAACTGCTTCATAGGCAGGCTTGTGAGAAGGTTTCTATCAATTGACCTATCGATTGTGGGCAAAGTTCTGCATAATGTCGAGATGCTTGTGCATTCATGACGTTAGGGGAGCCATGTATCCGATCACCTTTAGCTATAATAGAGAGTATGACGTAAGGTGAGGCTATATAGTTCATGATCTAGGTTCCAATCACTGATTTTATCCTTACAGATTCACTGCTCATAGGAGTTCTACCTTGGACTGTACTTTTGTATTTTTCTTTCCTTCTTTGTAAATACTTTTTATATATATGAAATTTGGCTTAACTATAAAAAAGTTCTGCATAATGTCAGTGAGTGCTTGGTGATTGCATCTGCTCTTTGTACCTACCTGTATCGCATTTAGATAAACAGATAAAACATGTACCAAAATATTTAATCATTCCTGTTAGGCTCTTCAACAAAAACAAGGAGGTCAACTAAAAAAAGGGAGGAGGGGTTATGATTCGCTTGACATTTCTATATCACTTCCCCCTAGTCCTTCGCCTTTTGGCAGCACCTGCTCTTTACACCTATTGTGTTTGATACCAAACATCTGGTTGGGGAGACACCTTCCGGTCTCATTGATGTTACCTTTCATGACCTCATTCGATCAATTAGGTGGGTGTTTCAGCAGCAGTTTACTAGTCCCAATTCCAGATGTAGATATATAGCCCCGTGAGATTCATATTTGTAAATGCATGCAATTCAGGGGGTTTATTAACCAATCAGTAAAGGTGAAGAGGAATTTATTGGAGGCAATTTTAGATTTCAAGCAAAACCCCACATCACTTTGTATAGAGTGCACCATCCAGTCTATATTGATGTCCTTTGCCTAGAAGTGAGCTTTGTTTCTTGTTTTCCATATGCACCACACTGCCGCCAGCCACAAAGCTTTCCATGCATCTTCATTCACTCTCCTTGGTTTGGCTTCTAAGAAACACCCAAGGAATGGAACTATATGTAGTGTGATATGCTCATCAAGCATTAGACATGAAGTTAGTTTTTGCCATACCTGCACTGATACATTACATTTAAAAAATAGATGAAGAATGGATTCATTTTCAGAATTTGAAAGACATGAAGGATATGTTAAGGATATATCTTGGGGGATAATTTTCATGTGCTGTAGAGACTCCTTCACTGGTATTGCACCCTGCATCATTTTCCATGCAAATATATTCACTTTCAGTGATGATATTTTGTTCCAGATCAATGTTGGATTTGCAGTCTCTTCTTCTGAATATGGCTGTTTGAGAGAGATTATATGCTGATAGATAGCTTGGACAGTGTACTTTCCTTTCTCATTCCCTCTGAACATATATCCATCAAAGGCAAGTGCATCCGAATGTGTTCTATGCAGGACTTGGGTCAAAATATTTAATTCCAGTATCTCTGTGGAGTTAATATTTCTCCTCCATGTCCATTCCCATTGCCAATTGAAATGTACCCAGCGAACCATTTCTGCCACACAGAAGTTTTGCTTTGAAGACACCCTGAATAAGCTGCTGAAAATCTCTGAGAAAGGTTTTTCAGAGTACCATTTATCCAACCAAAATTTTATCTTTTGTCCGATTCCTGACTTTTTGTTGGAAAATAGGATTAGCAGCCACTTTTTGAATGTTTTTCCACCAAGGAGATGGTTGGGAGGATCTGATGTGGAGATTTACAGTGGTATGTATTGGCCTTTTGAGATCACACAGTCCACCCAATTCCAGTAATCCATTTTTGCCATATTTGGATCTTAATAATGAGATAGTCAATGAGTTTTCTTCTGTGATCACTCTTGCACACCATTTTGCAACCATTTCCATATTAAATGCCTTAAGACATCTCACACCAAGTCCTCCATATTTGAATGCTGCTGTTAGTTTATTCCAAGAAACCCAGCATATATTCTTTTTATCAGAGCCATTATTCCAGAAGAACTCCCTCTAGATGGTGTTCAATTTTCTGAATACTGATGATGGAGCAAGATAATATCCAAAGAATTGTGATGGTAGTGCTGTCAGAATTGAGTTGAGCAGAGTGCGTCTGCCACCTGAAGATAAATATTTGTAATCCCAAGCATTGAGAACTGCAAAGAATTCGTCAAATACCGGTTGCCATGTCGATTGTTTTCTAGCTTGAGTTCCTACTTGAAGTCCTAAATATTTGAAGGAGATGGTGCCAATCTTGCAGTTGAGGTAGGCTGACATTTCTAGGACAGTTGCTTCAGGTATGTTGAGTCCATGTAGGTTAGTTTTACTGAGATTTATGTGCAGTCCAAACATCATCTCGAAATTCCGCAATATTGCCTTGATAACTCGTATATTACTCCATGATGCTTCACCAAATATCAAAGTATCATCCGCAAATTGTAAGTGTGTCATAGGAATATATTGTTTACCAATCTGAATCCTCTACTTGGTCTGAATTCGGCTGAGGGGCTATCATTGATGAGTATTGATTTGGAGGAAGATTTGAAGAGCTCCATTATCCAGCTTATCCAGACTGTTGGGAAGGCCATTAGTTGTTATATTTTCTGTAGATAATCCCAACTAATAGTGTCAAAAGCCTTTTCGAAATCCACTTTCAGTATGAAGGCCTTGATCTTTTTCTTTTTGATCTCCTCCAGAATTTCATTTGCTATCATGATGCAATCTTGTATTTTCTTTCCAGGAACAAAAGCCACATGCGTGGGAGAGATAATAGTGTCCATGTGTGGACTTAGCCGTCTTTCCAAGACTTTGGTTATGATTTTGGGGAT
>JAOWBN010176225.1:0-17814 GCA_028565015.1 Pinguicula moranensis
ATTTAGTCATCTAGTTGTTCCCTTGCTAATGACTTTTAAGACTAAGGACTAATTTAGAGTTTGATAAAATTATGGAGCTTCACAATTTTAGTCATTAACCTAAATGATCCATAATATACATATAAAAAAACTCAAGGAATAAAATGATTTTAGTCATCCAGTATACATGGAACTAACAAGAGCCCAATGCTCTAAATCGCATTCCTAACAAAAGGTACAAATGATATGTATACAGGAAACAAAGTAGAGCTCAATCAGGTTTCTTGACTGTGGTGAAATATGGCCGACTAATAGGGTCGAATGGCGAGCGAAACATGTTAGGGTGTTTACTCTGTATTTAGGACCCAATAATTTTTGAAATAGAAAATAGTTGGGAAGCCCATGGTATGCTAGGTTAACCGGAAGACGGGGGGCTGGAAAAAAAGAAGATTAAAATAGTTAATATATACTCCCACTGCGAAGCACAAGAAAAAACAACAACTATGGTCAGAAATTCTAGTAATGCTACAACAAGACCCAAATGGACTGGTGCTTCTGTGGGGACTTTAATGCTGTGCGAAATGTAGAAGAAAGGAAGTCGTTGCTAGATAGCCCTACAAGTGAAATGAAAGAATTTGATTTGTTTATTAGGCAATCAAATCTAGTAGATATGCCGCTGCAGAAGCGTCGCTTCACAAGAACAAATGAGCGATATGCCTCAACTAGTCGGCTAGATAGATTTCTACTCTTCCCATAATGGGTAAGCATATGGACGAACCTACATCAGATAGCACTTCAAAAACAAAAATCAGACCACAGGCCGGTAATGCTCAAGGAAGAAATTATAGATTGGGGATACACCCCATTTCGAACCTTGAACTGCTGGAATGAACATAAAGAATTCAAAACATTAATTAAAACAACATGGGAAAATGATAACCACCAGGGTAGGTGTGGATATAATTTGACAATGAAAATTAGGAACTTGATGAAGACCCCTGAAGGATTGGAATAAAGAGGTCTTTGGTCATGTAGGAAAAACATAGATACTAAGCAAAAGGATATAATCGAGTACGAAGATAAAGCAGAAACACATGATCTAACTGAAATAGAACTTAACCAACATAAAGAAAATAAAACGACACTTCAAATTCTACTTAATCAACAAGACATAATCTTATACAAAAAATCAAGAGCAATTTGGCTCAAAGAGGGGAACGAGAACAAAAAATATTACAATGCACGGATTAAAAAAAATCGTTAAAGAAATGAGCTAAGAGGGTTGAACATAAAAGGTAAGTGGGTGGAAAACGTTAATGAAGTAAAAAATGGAATTAAATAATATTTCAAAAAACATTATTCCACCGATTATCAAGATAGGACATATTTAGATACATATATTGCTAATAGGATAAATAAGGAGGATAATGAACACCTAATAAAACCGTTTCTAGAGGAGGAAATTAAAGAAACTGTTTGCGCATGTGCTTCCAATAAGAGCCCATGACCAGATGGACTTAACTTTTATTTTATAAAATGTCGCTGAGAAGTGATGAAAAAAAAAGATTTTATCGAATTCATACAACAATTTCATGAAAATGGTAAATTAATAAAAGGAATAATTATACACACATTGTCCTCACGCCAAAGATAAATAGTCCAGAGAGAATTGAATACTTTCGGCCCATATCATTGGTAGGCAGCGCATATAAAGTACTCGCAAAAATCCTAGCAAACCGGTTAAGGGTGGTAATGTCCAAAATTATCTCTCCCTACCAGATGAGATTCGTTAAAGGCAGATAAATCATGGATGGAGTGGTGATTGCCAATGAGATAATTGATGAGACAAAGAGATGCAACCGTAAAGCGATACTCTTCAAAGTGGATTTCGATTTGACTCGGTAGACTAGGGATATCTATTGAGAATGTTAGAACAGTTCGGCTTCTGTGAGAAATGGAGGAAGTGGATACAAGAATGCATCACCACAGTTACTACCATAGTACTGGAAAATGGTAGTCCATCAGGAGAATTCTCAATGCAAAGAGGTTTAAGACAGGGTGATCCTTTGTCTCCCGTCTTATTCCTTATTGCAATTGAAGAGCTGCATTTGATGATTAAAAAAGTAAACAATATTGGTAAATGGAAACCGGTGCATCTAGGGAAATTAAAATTACCAATATCTCACCTTCAGTATGCAGATGATACATTGTTCTTCTCTGAAGGGAATGAGGGAAGCATGTTTACCATGAAGGGCATCATGAGACTATTTGAAATGTCATTAGGATTAAAAGTAAATTTCTCCATAAGCTATCTAATGGGAATAAACATACTTAACTTGGAATTACAAGATTATGCTAACAATCTAAACTGTTTAACAGTCAAGTTACCTCAAGTATATCTTGGCCTGCCACTAGGTGCAAACCCTAGGAAAAAAGTAACATGGCCACCAATAATTGAAAGAATAACAAAATGAATTAAGGGTTGGGAGAATATCTACCTCTCCTATGGAGGACGGATATCTCGCATTAAATTAACCCTCACAGGCTTGGCTGCATACTATTTATCCACATTTAAGGCACCAAAGGATGTAATTGCCACTATACGTAGGACACATTCAAAATTCTTATGGGGAGGCTCCACCTTTGAGAAAAGGCCTATACACTGGATCAATTAGGAGATTGTATGTCAAGATGTTAGCAGAGGAGGACTTGGTATAAAGAATCTTGAACTATACAATACATCCCTACTAGGAAAATGGATTTGGAAGATCATGACTGACCCATAAGGTCTACTCAGCAGGATCATTCAATCATTATATCTACAACCAGAAGGAATTCATAGGGACTGGACTGCAATCACAGCTCCAAATAGGTCATCCAGATGGTGGAATGACTTAATCAAGTCGGTATGCTCTGCTTATTGGTTTTAAGGTAATGTGAAGAGATATATAGGAAATGGAGAGGATACTAAATTCTAGCATTCCGTGTGAACTACTCTGGGATGCCCCGCGTATGTATTAGGCAGGCTATACTCGATTGCCTTAGACAAAGAGGCAACGATTGCCGAGAAAGTATGCCCGGAGAGCGAGGAACTCGTGTGGTTATGGCATTGGCATATACCATTATATACATATGAAATGTTACTAATACCAATTCTAGAATCTCTTATTGCAGGTATAGATATCAAGCATGAAGAAGAAGACCGTTGGAGATGGTAACATGATCAGGATCGACAGGTATACACTGTCAAAACAGCATACATAGTTCTGACACAATTTATGGGTTTTTCATTGCAGGGATTTGAGATCTAGCAGAGAGTTGGTGCAAGAGTTCCCCGAGGCGCGTCCAAGCATTCGTATGGAGGCTTAATCAGGAGCGGATAACTACTTTTGATAAATTACACACGAGAGGAATACTCATGGCACAACTTTCCACGCCAGGGTGCACTTTCTGCCAACAACATGAAGAATCTTTGAGACATACGTTCTTCAAATGGAGCAGCATCTACAGAATGTGGCAGAAATTATATGGTTGGCTTGGATATGAGTCAGTGGGAATCAACAATCCAAAACATCACTACATGCTTCGCTTAGGCATAATCAGGATAAGAGAATGGTATGAAGTATGAAAATCAATTTGGCAGAGCATGGTTTGTGACATCTGGAAAGCAAGAAACAGCTATGTATTCAATGGGATTCTACCATGCATGGACAAGATCCTTGAGCACTCCAAAGTTGTTATTTGGATATGGGCAAGCACATTTAATAAATTAGAAGTTGTGGGCAAAAAATATTTAAATCTAAAAAAGGATTAAAAACTTATTTAAAATATTAAACAGATTAACATCGAGAGTACACTATACACACAAGCCCGACCTTCACACTAACTCTACAAAACCCTAAATGACTTAATTACATGCACATTGACTAAACCGCCCTTCTACACATGAATATCATACATGAATATATTATAAAGAATTATTTACACAGTTAAACACGTAATAATCCCCCTAAAGTTGGAGCATGGAGATTAAGAATGCACAACTTGTGAATGAAGAATTGAAATAATGTCACGCCCAAGTGTCTTGGTGAAAATATTAGCAAGCTACTTGGATGTCGGAATATACAAAGGAACAATGACACCTTTTTTTACTTCATCGCGCATGAATTGATAGTCAAACTGAATGTTTTGTGCGTTCGTGAAAATCTGGATAAGTAGCAATATGCAAAGTTGCCTCATTGTCACACTGAATCATTGAATCAAAATGGGCAACCCCAAAGGTGACTAACAACTCATGTAACCACTTAATCTCACAAGTTGTCACATGTTTCCTAGTGTTCCGGGAAATGGGAGACCGGCCCAAGAAAATAATATAGCGCGTAACTAATCATCAAGTGAGGGGGCAACTTGCCTAATCTGAGTCGCATAATGCGATCAAATGCAACGAGCAATTCAAGTTCAAAAATAGACCTTGACCGGGCGAACTTTCAAGTACCTAGCCGCTCTCAGTGCAATAACCCAACAAGCAACTCGCGGCTATTGCATGAACTAAGACGAGAGAATGAACTAATAACTTAGTTTGGGATGAGTGATCATAAGACATATCAATTGTCCAACCAAGCGCCTGTATTTTTCAGGATCATGAAGTTCAGATTAGGAGTCTAGAGACAACTTATGATCCTGCTCAAGAGGAAAACCAACAGGTTTGCAACCTAACAGTCCACACTCAGTCACAATGTCAAGTACATACTTTCTTTGGTTCAGGAAAATCCCTTAACAAATTCGAGCAACTTCAATCCCGAGAAAATATTTGAGGATGCCTAAATCTTTCATATGAACCATGTTACAAGATAGGTTTTAAACTGATGAATGAAATGTCTAGAATTTCCAGCAATGATCAAGTCATATACCAAGACATGAACCTCGACTCACCTTTCATCAAAGTGAACAAAGAATTGTCAGAAACACTCTATGAACATCCATACTCTTGCAATGCTGCAATAAGTTTAGCAAACCAACACTGTGGGACCTATCGCATGCCATAGAGAGACTTCTACAACTTACAAACTTGATTAGGTGAAACGGAAAAACCAAGGGGGAACTTCATATATACCTCTTTTGTCAAAACACCATACAGAAATGCAATGTGGACATCCATTTGATGTAGATCCCAATTTTGTACCGTGGCAACCGCTAATAGAGTATGCACACTCAATGGTTTGGCAAATGGGGTAAATTTCATAAAAATCAACACCTTCTGCCTGCCAATTCCTAGAAAAGACCAAATGAGCTTTATGGCGCTCTACACTCCCATCAGTCTTGTATTTGTTAGACTAGGATATATAAGGAAGGATTGACTAAAATCTGTAAAATGAAAGGATCTCATAAATTAATCATTTCCTTAATTCCTGAGATCCTTCCTTATCCATCACCTTGTACTCATATAAACCTGTAAACACTCAAAGAAGAAAGATAGATGAATACAATACAATATTCGAAATCTCTCATCTAATTATCATGGTTTCAGAGCGGTGTTTGTTCTTGGGAACCAAACACTAATTCATCATCTACCAGTGGCAAACTATGGGGGATCAGGGAGACACAACCCTGGCTGCATCAAATCAGAGCCAATACACGGGTGATATCTCCTCTCAGTTAGCCACTCTACTAAAAAATCTCAACATACCGGAGACAAATCAATCCATGACCATCAACCTGAAGATGAATAATTTCAACTATCCATTATGGTCGAGGCTTATGCAGATGGATATTGGAGTATGGGGGCGCTTCAACCACATAACTGGGAACCCCCCTCCTCCAGATGCAAAAAACCTAGACTATCCCAAATGGCAACAGACAGATATGGCGGTATGTTCCTGGATCATCAACAATATTGAATCCGATCTTGTTAACGAATATGCAGAATACCCTACTGCACAAGAATTATGGGACAGACTAGCAACTACATTCAGTAGCAGTGGAGATGCCTTGCAAATCTATGATCTCACAGTTAAGGCAAACCATCAAAAACAGGGTGGTGCAACACTTGAAACACTATAGAGTGGATTGCAAAGGATCTGGCGTGACATCGATCGACGTCAACCAAATCCTATGAAGTGTGCAAAGGATATTGGGATCTACAATCGGCTGAAATAAGAAACACAGCTCTTTCAACTCCTCTCTTGAATTAATGAGGAGTATGATGCGGTAAAAAGGGAACTACTCAAAAGGGATACACTTCCATTAGTTGAGGCTGCCTATGCCTCGATTCACCGAGAAGCTTCGCTCCTGGACATTTTGAGTCCAGCACGATGAGGCAACAGTAGAGCATTAGAGGGAATGGGTTCACTGTCCGGTAAGAACAAACCCGAAATCCAGAAAAGTCAGCACCCCGACAAGGCGAGATCGATAAATCCAAGCTATTCTGCACACGTACACTCAACGGAGAAGTGCTTCAAAACTCCCGACTTGTGGTTTATAAACAAGAAGAAGAGGGCAAAGGTAGGACCTTGACTACCGCCGTGGGTAGCAGTGAAGCCACCAGCTGCGGTGGCAGCACTAGACATGAGATTCCGAAGGGTTTCAGTGTGATGGCCGCAGCCGTGACTGAGTTCGATCAGAAAACCAGGAAGGTAATCGATTTAGGGCAAAATTGCTTAACGTGATTTCCCCAAATGCAGGATTGCCTATTTGCACAAATTCTAGTGAAAGTCTGGATATTGTCGTGAGGTCCTCTAGTTACTCCCATCCACATATACATCCCCGAGCCTTACCAAAACTCCAAATAGAGCCCCAAACCTCTCTGAAATCCGGTATACATCACCGAGAAACTTTCCCCAAACTAGTTCAGTCCTCTGAAAACCAAAAATTCCAGAAACCTGAATTCCTGGACAGTCATCAAAATACCATGAATTTCCATTGAAATTCCAAAATTGCCCTGCCACAAAACCCAAAAAAATTACTAAAACGCCGCTCAGTGTCAAATCCCTATTTTTTTCTCCCAGGCTGCTTCGACCCAGAAATCCCCGCTGTTTTTTTAGCCTGAACATCAGAAAAAAAAAATCCTCCAGACCCTGACCCTTTGATTGGCGACAGATACGATGACCAATGAGAAGTCTGATTTGCTGACCTCTACTGTTCCCCGAAAGGCTAAAATTTAGACTGTGAATGGAGGCATAACCACGTGGCAGGTGCTGGTTCAATTGAGATATCCCCTACACTCAAATTGAACAATTGTTTATATGTGCCTTCATTATTCTGTAAGTTATTATATATCAGCCATGTTACTAAAGAATAGAATTGTCTGGTCCTTATGTACCCTATATTTTTCTTATTACAGGATATTCGAACGAGGGGGATCATTGAGCGTGGCACTGAATGAGGGGGTTTGTACTATATTGATGAGGTGGCTCAACAGGGAATTGCTATGCTGGTTCATGGGACAATTGACAGACAGGTCTGATTGTGGTATCGTCGTCAGGGACACAATTCATACGGTTACCTAAAACTATTAATTCCTCAGTTTTTTCGACGTCAGAATAAATTCCCTTGTGACACTTGTTGCCTAGCTAAAAGTCATAACCAATCGTACTCTTTACATAATACTTGTACCAACACTAATTTTTCACTAGTACATTCGGATGTGTGGGGTCTTGCTCCTGATTCTATCCATAGTTCTTTTCAGTACATCGTGTTATTTATTGATGATTGTACTCGCATGACTTGGGTATACTTTATAAAAAAATAAATCTGAAGTTTCCCAGCACTTTATTCACTTTTATGCTATGATTGAGGCTCAACTTCATCAAAGAATTTAAATTCTTAGGTCGGATAACGGGGGGAATATGTGAACAATGCTATGTCTACTTTTTTTCCTAGAAAAATGCCTTGTTCATCAGATCACATGCTCACATACACCGCAATAGAATGGGGTCGAAGAAAGAAAAAATAAAATTATCCTTGAGATCACCCAAGCCCTCTTAATTGAGTCAAAAAAAACCGAAGAACCTTCTTGCCAGAAGCAGTTGCCACATCCATATATCTCATAAACCGCTTACCCACAAAGATCCTTCAGCTTAAAACACCTCTCCAAGTCTTATCAGAACACACTACTATCCCATCCTCCCTAATTCTTCAGCCTCGTGTATTTGGATGTTCAGTTTTTGTTCATAGTCCTCGAACAGAATGGATCAAACTGGATCCGTATACTGTTAAATGTGTCTTCGTTGGCTATGGTATAAACAATAAGGGTTACAGATGCCTTGATGCCAAAACCAAAAGAATGTACACTACCATGGACTGTGATTTTTTGGGGACGGAGCACCCAGTCCAGTGATCAGGGGGAGAATGATATGAGCAAGGATCCGTTGAACTGGTTGCTCGCTCTGGCATATGTACCAAAAGATTCTGCAGTCATGATTGAGCCCACCGCTGAAAACATAGAACAAGCCTCCCCGAAAGAACACGTTTCGTCTTCCTCCTCGGTCGATATTCCTGAGGTAAGTGGTTCTAAACCTGAGCATCTTTCTGAATCTAAATCTACTTCCGCTATTATTTGCTCTGGTCTTGAAAGTGTAGTGCCATGAACATAACATATACAGGGCCGTTATATATTGCCACCAAGACACAACCGAGGAGTACCTCCCAAGCGATATATTCCTGAACATGAACCATGGAAATCGAAGTATCCTATAGCTAATATGGCTAGGGGGAGCACGGGGACAGTGACCATCCCAAAAACAGTTCATGAGGCCCAACAAAGCAAAGAATGGAAAAAAACAATGGAAGAAGATATGATGGCTCTAAGAAAGAATGGAACGTGGGAGATATGCCAACTTCCAAGGGATAAGAAACAAGTGGGATGTAGATGGGTGTTTACAGTGAAGTATAATGCAGATGGCACAGTGGATAGATACAAGGCTCGATTAGTGGCCAAAGGATATACTCAGACATATGGGATCGATTATTCCGAGACTTTTTCTCCAGTAGCAAAACTTGACACCATATGGATAATATTCTCTGTTGCTGCTAATCTAGACGGGCCCCTACACCAGTTCGACATAAAAAAATGCTTTTCTGCATGGGGATCTTAAGGAGGAAGTATACATGGCAGTACCTCTAGGCTTCTCATAAACATTTCATGAGGGAGAAGCATGCAAGTTAAAAAAAAGGCACTGTGTGGCCTTAAACAATCGCCTAGAGCATAGTTTGATTGGTTTACATCCACGATGAAAAGATGTAAATATAGGCAAAGTAATTCCGATCATACATTATTTTTGAAAAGCTGAGGAAAACTATGACATGTCTAATCATCTAAGTAGATGATATGATAATTATAGGAAATGATTCAAGTGAGATAGCAGAGTTGAGGAAGAATCTATTTGAAGAGTTTGAAATGAAAGATTTAGAGGAGTTGACTAGTTCCTCGGCATTGAGGTTCTGAGATCTAAACAGGGCATATTTATCTCTCAAAAAAGTACATACTTGATCTTCTTGCAGAAACAAGTTTAATTGATTGCAAGCCAGCTGATACACCAGCAATCGTAAATCACAAACTCCAGATCATAGAAGACCCAATATTGCATATGTTGTAGTGGTCGTCAGCCAATTTATGCATCAACCTTATATAGATCACATGGAAGCAGCCCTGAGAATAGTTCGATAATTAAAAGGATCACCAGGGAAGGGAATACTATTCAAAAAAACATGGTCATCTACAAATTCAGGGATATACTGACATTGATTGGGTAGGTAATTCATTGGATCGAAGGGCAACTGCCGGATATTTCATGCTTGTAGGGGGAAATTTGGTAACCTGGAGGAATAAGAAACAGAAAGTGGTAGCCCTATCCAGTGCAGAAGCAGAATTTCAAGGTGTAGCCCGAGGGCTAGCTGACATCATGTGGGTGAGAAAACTACTAACAGAGTTAGGGTATCTAGCACAGGAGTCATGCAAGTTAATATATGATAATAAAGCAGCGATCAGCATATCCGAAAATTCGGTGCAACATGATCGAACAAAACACGTGGAAGTAGATAGACACTTTATCAAAGAGAAACTAGAGAATGGGGTCATCAGCCTACCTCATGTCAAATCAGAAGATCAACTGGTTGATATCTTAACTAAGGAAATGTCTAGTCACGTGTTTACAAATGTATTGAGCAAGTTAGGCGTTGAAGATTCCCCAATTCAACTTGAGGGAGAGTGTTAAACTATGATAGATAAGAAAGGATTGACTAAAATGTGTTAAAGGAAAGGATCCCATTAATTGATCATTTCCTTAATTCCTGAGATCCTTCCTTATCCATCACCTTATACTCCTATAAACCTGTAAACACTCAAAGAAGAAATATAGACGAATACAATACAATATTCGAAATCTCTCATCTAATTATCAGTATTTCACAATATATAATCCATTTACACCCAATGGCATGTTTTCCCTGCGGAAAAGATACGAGAATCCATGTTCAATTGCAAAAAGGATATCCTGTGAACACACATCTTCGACTTCTATCAGCAAATTTATCGTTTGTCTTTTCTGGAACATAAGGGGTAGCATAGGCAACCAAAAACAAGTGAAGTCTATATTCTGGAGGCTTACCATACAAGAGTTCATACGGGGTCTTATCATCCAGCAATGGGGATGACATTCAATTAATGAGATAAACTGTTGTCAAAAAACACTCATCCCAACATTTAGTGGGAAAACTTACCTGAATCTTGAGGAAACGTGCCACATGTAAAATGTGACGATGTTTTCACTCACCCTATCCATTTTATTGTGGAGTATATACCATAAAAGTACGATGAATTATTCCTTGTGAAATAGGGGAGGATGGAAGTAAATTCAGCGTCATTATCGCTTTACATTATTTTAACATGCACGTCAAATTGATGAAATATCATCGTGCAAAAATTAGGAATAATCGATCCAACTTCACTTTTTGTAGCAAGCAAATATGCACGCACAACCAATGAAAAATCATCAACAACATTTAAGAAATGTGATACATCACAAGAAGAAGCAACACAATAGTCAATAGGGATCCAAATATCACATTGAATCAATTCAAAATTATGACTTGCTAGATTAAGACCATCTAGAAAAAATCACTAGTTAGCTTCGCTCACAAACAAACATCACAAGTTTTCAAATTACAATTACTATCAATTTTAGAAAAATAGAATCCAATACTCTGGGAGATGTGTACCCTAATCATTGATGCCACATAGTATGTCCTCTAATTGTTGCATTAGCCTGAACTGACTTCAATCCCTTCAAGTAATAGACCCTACTTTCTGCTTCCATGCTCCAATCAAAGTCCTCATAGCTCGGTCCTGTATGATGCACAACTCATCAAAAAAAGAATCTATGCATTTCAACTGCTTTGTCAATTGCGAGACATATAAGTGAACAATTCATTTAAGGAACAAGCAGTACATCATCTAAATGAATATTGCGACTAATATCAGCAACCCCCTTTTTAATTGTGACAATGAATGTCCCGTTCGACATGCTCACATGACACGGAATTATTTTCTTTAATTATTCCAACAGATTGTGAATTCCTATCATGTGCTGTGAAGAACCAGTACCCAATAACCACACATAAAGCATACCATTTAACTTCTCATTTGCATTGGATGTTTTTTCAGAAGCAAGAACCTGCAATACTACTTTCCACTGTTTTTCAATCAACTCCACGAATATTTTCTAACATCAGCGCCGACTTCAGCGCATGTTTTCTTGTCATCGCCGCCAACACAATGTGATCCACTGCCAGCATGCGCCATGTTTGTATGTTACCCTCGACCTATCGCACAACCATCACCACCACCGTTACCTCCACCATACCCTCGATTATTTCCCCGGCTACAACCATGATTTCTATCATTTGGATATCCATTCAGATTGAAGCAAGTGGCATGTGTGTGCTCTTTTTGTTTGCAATGATCGCACCATAACTAGTTCTAACGAGATTGTGCAACAAACGCTACCACTTCACTCTTCATGTCACGGTTGCTAGCAATTATTTGCAACTTTTCCTCTTGGACAATTATCGAGTATACGCACAAAGGGACGATGGCAGATCCATGCCCAATATATTGGATCTAACAATTCTAAATATATTATCATGGAGAGCCATAAAAAATTGTTGAACCTTCTCTGCTGTGTCCTATTTTTGAACTTCTTTGATCATAGTGATCTTCCCACAATCACACGAATAACTGAACAATGGCTTGTAATTAAGTGACTCATCCCACAAGGCTCTCAATATACCATAATTGTTAACAATAGTATTAAGAATCCAGGATACTAGTAGCGAGTGCACAATCCACCAATCGTCAAAATGAGACACATTTGTGGTTTTTTGTTGAAATATCCCACATCGGTTAGAGAATCCAAGATAGATGGGTTTAAATAGAGTGACATCATATTACTTGAAAGAGGCCTTTTGGGGATTAAAGCCCCAAGAACAAATCCGTGAGGGTTTCGGCCCAAAGTGGATAATATCGTTCAATGTGTGGTGTCCTGAAATTTAATATGGTATCAAAGCCAGGTTCACCGGTGTGGGCCCCCGAAGGTAGGGTTGCCCCGAATGTTGACCCGGAAGAGCCCAAGAGTTGGCCACTGGAGGTGGGGTTATCCTGATTATTAGCCCAGGAGGTGGGGTTATCTCGATTATTAGCCTAGGAGGTGGGGTTTCCCCGAATAGTAACCTCGGAAGAGCCCAAGAGTTGGCCATCGGAGGTGAGGTTACCCCGATTATAAGCCCCAGAGGTGGGATTACCCCGAAAGTGTGGGATTGCTGTCAAGTCTTAACAAGGTACGCCAGTTGGACTTGAGGGGGAGTGTTGAAATATCCCACACCGGTTAGAGAACCCAAGTTAGATGGGTTTAAATAGAGTGACACCACATTACTTGAACGATGCCTTTTGGGGATATAAGCCCAAGAGAAAATTCGTGAAGGCTTCGGCCCAAAGCGGACAATATCATTCAATGTGGGGTGTACTTAAATTTAACAATACTGGTTGTGGGATACATCTGTAGATGAAATTTGAGCTGATATTCAACACCTGAAGGGATTTGAACCGGTTGATTTTTTCCAACGAGGGACCCCACAGTCTTAGAGAGATAAATGATAACTCTCGCAAATTTCAAAGCTTAGTTAAGACGGTGGAGAATTAATCAAGTGAGAACGTTCTGGAAAGAGTTTGCTGAAAAACTGTAAATGCTGAAGAAGAGAGCCCCAGAATCTTCAAGGGAGAGGTTCTGTTTCCTACAATGGTTAGCTCAATAACATGATTGCCCGAACAAACGATTGTAAGAGAAAGAGATGGAGGAAGAGAACAAAAGCTGGTCCAGTTATTCCAAGATTGAAGAGCCTGTGGATACTCAAGAATCTACTAAACTTGAAACAGGATTCTGCTCTCTGTTGCAGCTAGTTGTGCTCCGGAAAATGGAGCCAATGCCAGGAAAAAGATAGTAGAAAACATGAAACACCACGAATCCTTCATTACTCTAAAGAAACTAGTTTCATGGGGGCTGAAATATTGATCAATTGAATGCGATAGAATGCAGTAATCCCAAGAACAATACAATACTGTAAAGGGTTAAAACGTAGCAACAACTTGTAGAAAAATGTTGAGAGAAAATCACAACCGAAGCAAAGAAACTCTGATCTTCAATGATTTCAGAGTTCTATATATATGCATATATATATATATGTATATATATATATACATACAAATCCTACATATGACATGTGTTAAATGAGAGATTCAAATCCTAAATCAAATTCTACATGTCTATGTGGAGTCAACTACGTACAACCCATCATGTTTTCCATGTTAATGTCTATGTGGAGTCAACTGTGTACAACCCATCATGATTTACATGTTAGCATTAACAATTTTAATATTAGATCTACATTTATTTTCGGCTCCACAAATAATTTACAACAAGATCACTGAGCGCTGTATTCCAAGCTGCATTTATCTCTCTTCACTTTTGAAATCACACCATTCATCTTGCATCAGTTTCAGCATGCAATTCTGAAAGCTCCTCATTAATTGATTTTTAATTCTATTTTTCGATGGATCCTAATTTTTAATTTGAAACAAAAATGAAAAATAGTAGGACCCACAAACCCAAGATAGTACAAATCCACGTGGCAGAACCGGGTTGAAATTGAGTCCATAATCCAAACTCTGGTGCATTCCACGCAAATCTATTTCCATTTTCCACCATCCAATCACAATTTAAATAAAGATAGCAGTTCTTGATATCTGAACTGAACTCGCCGCCATGGCTGCTCCGGCGATTCAGTGGACTACAATTCTGAAATCTCGCCGTCAATCATTACTACAGAATACTCCTTCGAATTCTGCTTTAATCACCGGTGATTTTGACAAAACTCTGAGGAACCGCATGTATTCAAATTATCACCCAGGGAGAAAGATGGTCAGTCAGGCGTATTCTAGTGAAGTGACGTATCTGGAACCGCCCAAGACGAAAGTGTCGAAAGAGGAGCTTATTGGGTCGCTCAAGCTCAAGCTGTTTGTATGAACTTTTATTTTCTGTTCTATTTTAATTTTCAGTACAGTGATCTTTTTACTATTTCGAATTCCCTTCTGTTGCTGGTTCATGTGCCAATTGCTTGTAGATCTTTCTGGTGGATCCTGTTGAATTCTATTAGTTCTTGTAGACAATGTTCATAATTGAATCAAAAGGCTGCCCACTCTGTGCTTGTTTGTGTGTGTTTTTAGTTCTATTTTTGGTTGATGATTCCACTTGAGCTCGACTCGTCTTTGTGAAAATTGTTTTTCTGGTTATTTCAGACGTATATCTCTCTTCAACAAGTGTTGTACATTGCAAATGGACCTATATCATTGTCCAATAATTTATTTTAGCTTTGTGCTAATAATGGATTAGATAAAAATAACTTTCTTAAATTTAAGTATTTTTATTAGTAAAGTTGTTGGAATTTAATATATCATGACACAATGTATGTTTGGTCGCAATGGAAACAGCCTCTTTGTATAATTAGTTGAGATGTGGGGTCGTACATTGTGTTATTTTTATTGTTCATCAGCAAGCGCATGTTCCTTGGTTTATAGTGATTGCTTCTGCCATAAATGTATGCAACATTGTCCTAGTTTGTAACATAGGAAGAATGCCAGGGCTCTTGTATACTTGCAAGTTACAGCATCCCGTCTTCATATGCTAGACTTGCTATTTCCCTGTTTGCACATTCTGAAGAATTGTGTTCAGTGTTTTCTCCAATACGCCATGTTCCTCAATCCTCATTGCATCCAATACTGTTACTTGGCAGAGTACTGTTTCCGGGCTAAACAGAGGTCTTGTTGCAAGCGAAGATGATCTCCGGAAAGCTGAAGCTGCTGCGAGGGACCTGGAGTCTGCTGGTGGCTTGGTCGATCTTTCAGATGATTCAGATAAACTGCAAGGCAGGTGGAAATTGATCTACAGCAGTGCATTCTCGTCCAGGACTCTTGGAGGTAGCCGCCCTGGACCGCCAACAGGAAGACTTCTACCTATAACGGTTGGTCAGGTATGGGAAGACATCATGGCACTGTTTGGACTTCTGTTTGTTTGTAATTTTATACGTGGACGATTTATAATACCTGATTTTATACGTGGGCGATTTGTAATTTTTTGGTGGCAGAGGCCATAGGATTATTTTGGCCATTTCATTCAGTCGGTTTTCATTGGTTGGAATTTTTTGCAAACCCTAGAATTTTCGAGGGTTTAAATTGAGGCATTCGACCGATCGTAACCCTGCCCGATGAGTAAACCTTCGGGCAGGGTTAAAAAATCTCGGGGCACCAAACACGTGTCACATTGGTTGAAGTCGGTTTACTTATGGAAAACTGGCATAAACCAGACACAAACCCGCTACCAAACGTTACCTAACTGTTGGAGTATTCTATCCGAACAACAAGTTATAGCTACATACAAAGAAATGTGGTGCTACAATATAATATCTTAATACTAAATTTTTTAAGAGAGATTAGTCAATGCAGTCCTCCACGAACTGGAGCTCGTTTACTATTAAGTCAAGTTCGAATCCGAGCCCAACCTGTTTATTGTTGAGCCGGGTTCAATAAAAAATTCTCTGTAACGAAATGCTACTTGATCTAACATGAATGCATCCATAAAGTTCTAATATGGAAGTGCACTACGTTTCATTTTCTTTGCAGGTGTTTCAAAGAATCGACGTCTTGAGCAAGGACTTTGACAACATAGTCGAGCTCGAACTGGGTGCACCGTGGCCCCTGCCACCGGTTGGAAGTAACGGCCACTCTAACCCACAAGTTCGAATTCATAGGTAACTAAGTGTTTCTTGGTTTGCATCATAAGTTTTTGATTCTCTATCCTGTTCTGGCAACTTGTGCTGTCCTTATGAGCAGATAGCTGCAAAATCAAGATCATCTTTGAGAAAACAAATGTGAAAACAACTGGAAACTTGTCACAGTTGCCATCGTTTGATCTGCCTCGTTTACCAGATTGGTTGAGGCAGACTACTTCTAATACAGGAACTGGGGAATTTGAAGTTACATATATCGACTCAGACACTCGGATCACTCGAGGAGATAGAGGAGAGCTCAGGGTTTTCGTTAGTTCATAGACAGGAGATTACATAGTTTGTATACTGAAGATACAGCTGCAACATTAAGTTTGTTGTACAGTAACATCTATAGTTTCATGTATTGATTCAACAATCACTCCTTCTTTAGACCTATACTTGTGTGATCATTGAAGAATGCAATCAATACTTCAGACAACCCATAACCTAAAGATCAATAACATATAGAAGAAAATGCAAAATGTGGGAAGCATAGAAGACTGAACCAATCCTTTCACGAAGCAACAGATCACATTCAAGCAGAAATCATATGCTTGGTGCAAACACAGTAGTATTCCTCCTGCTATTGGCGCAAAGACATTGTATTCCTCATTCATTTTTTCGACACATTAAGCGAAACAAATGACATTTCAAAGAGCCAAATATAGTCAGTCGTTTTGAAGGAAAAAGAATGGTACCAAGAACTTGTGAATCTCTTGCAGAACTGGTGTGAAATTGGTGCATAAACTTAGCATGTCAGAGTAGATTTCGTACCTCAGTCAGTAGGCTCATCACAGGAACAGGATGCTCGGCTATCGGCTTCGTACGCGGTACACAAGGTGAAACAAAGACGTGCAACGAGGCGAGAGAAACGACGTATGTACTCTGTGTCTGAGTGTCTCTGTCGAGTGTCGACTGTCGCAAGGCGGAAGCCGGAAAGGGATTTACGATTTAGCCTTAGCCTAGGTTAACTGGTTAAGGTGGAATTTGGAAACTGGAGTCTGGAAAGTGAAGAAAAGAAAACTGGAAATCGCCATCGCCAAATCGTGATGTGAAAGTGAAAGGCGTGTTGTGTAATGTAATTGTGTTATGACTTATGAGTTATCTTAGATTGGGATTCGGGTTTGTCCCGAAATTTACGGGATAAACCCGATCCTGACCCGATAAAATTTCATCAGTCCCGAACCCGACCCGATTTTCCGTGAAAAATCGAGACTCGGGATTCGGGCGAATCCCGTTTGCCCACCCCTAATGGAGCTATGAGGTCAAAGTGTTGATTGTGGGGTATACATGCTTACAATATAAAAAAAAGTCTCAACAGGGCTTGCCTAGTTGGACTTGAGGGGGAGTATTAAAATATATCTTGTTGGAATTCTTAATTGATGGCCAAACAAAGTATTGACAAGTAAACATCACAATATACATGTCAATACACAGATCTATCTATGCTAACATGATTATCCA
>JAOWBN010176236.1:0-17813 GCA_028565015.1 Pinguicula moranensis
GGAATCCTCTGATTAAAAAACAACCGGTTCAATTTAATAACATATCAATTGAAACCATACAGTTTACTTTCTCTTTCTCGAAGCACAACATCATAAACAAACCTGAAAACAACTGTGCGATTGGAAGGCGTGTTATTGGGTGAAATTGTAGCCTGAAACATGTCAAAAATAACGAAATAAACTGAGATACAATTGGGGTTCAGAATTGAGTATTTTCTATCTAATTGTACGTACAAGCTGAAAGTATGAAGAATGCTTGAGATGAGTATTGGCTTGGATTGAGCTGAGAAGAAGCTGCTTCCATGGCGTCCCCGATAAGCTACTCATTTGACACTCTTCTCCCAGATTAACGGGAGGATTCCAGTATCGGGGAGCAAATCTCGGTTTGGGTTTTACCTCCGAGCAATGCTTCGAGAGCAGTTAATCAAGCCAAACTGAAAATGGAACACGAATTTTCCAAAAAAAGAAAATGTAACTTAGGGGTTGGAGGTAGGTCCTCCTACTTTTTTTTTTTTTTAATAAGTAATTAAAAGACTAAGTTCAGAATCACAGATCAGGGTATCCTTTAGGTCCAGGGGCCTGCCGACTAATCCCTTCAGAATGTCCTGCCAATGCTTCCCAGCGGGTTTGAACCCCAGACCTCTTGGCATACCAGGAGTCTGAAACTCTGCCGCTAGGCTAACATCCGCGGACTAGGTCCTCCTACCTTTCTCGGTTACCTCAACAATAGTTCCCGGGGCATTGGCGAGATCTACTCCTCGGGGTTGGCTGAGCTAGATTATCGAATTTCTTAGAGGTCGGCCCAGCGCCGCACGCCACCAACCTGCCGGCCTGCGGTTCTGGAAATCCAGAACCGAACCCGACCACCGACCAGGCCCTTCAGTTCCTGCCCGATTTGGTACGAATCCGACACTGTTAAATTTTTGGTTTGCGCTTAATTTTTGTTTTTATATTTTAATTTTTTTTCGGATGCAAAAATTGATTACTTCAAATGTTTTATGATATAAATTGTTAAGTTTATAAATAAGTTTAGTTTATAAATTATATAAGTTTATAAGTTAGTGTTTTAATTTATAAATTATATAAGTTTATAAGTTGTATAAAATTTATAAGTTTATATAAATTATATAAGTTATGTGAAGTCGGTAAGTTATTTAAAGTTTATAAGTTATTTACGTTTATAAGTTATATAAGTCTATATAAAAATTTTAAGTTATATAAAGTTTAGGTTTAGAGTTTAAGATAGAAAAAAATAGGGAGGTGAGGTCTTGAGTTTAGTTATAAATGTTAAACATTTAGAATTAAATTGTCTATATATCATTTATGTATATATATACATAAACGAATCAAAACTCACGCAGTTCTCTTACCTTACGTACCTATTGGATTATTTAGTAGGACTTGTGATGCTTGCCGATACCATATCGGTATCCCATGTGTTGAATGGGTATTCTTTTTCATCTTTTGCATGTTTTTGGGCTCTATTTTCGATAGCTATGCAATCATTCAAGCAGTTTGATATTCCAAGTTGATCGGATTCAAGGATGCCGCCGATCGTCTATAATGTACCCTATCTTGCTGAAGGATTGTTCTACGCCAACTATTGAATCCGGACATCCTATAACTTCCTTCGTCATAACCAACAACCCCGAAAAATCTCTTATTTTGTTCATCCACCAATAAAGAATATCGAAATTCCAATATCAGTTATCATCTTTTTCACCTGTTTGAGCAATTTCAAAAGTAGTCTTTAAATAAATATCAAGTTCCACATATGTGGAGTTTGACGAGGACCTAGTCAGTTTCGACATTAATTTCATTATATTTCTCATTTTTTTTCCTAATATTGCTCCACTAGAAGTACTACTACTATAGTCACTCCCATGAGTTTGTACCAAACAAGTTTGATATTCTGCATATAAATCATTTAATAAACCAGAAATTTTTTCAATTATAGTCCTATAGTTGCCAAGGGGTATACCATCCTCGTAAAAAAATACATTATAATAATCTTCTAATTTTCTATTTAAACCTTCTAATTTTTCTATTTAAACCTTCTAATTTTCTTTTTAAACCTTCTAATTTTCTTTTTTAACTTTCTAATTTTATTCGAGGTTCTAAAATGGTAGCATCAAGATTAGGTAATGGTATATCTAAAATATATTTACATCATTTTGAAACGATAGCGTCTACACAATTTTTCAAATTAGTTTAAGATCTAAAACTAGTAATAATGACTTCTACATTAACACACATGGGAACAATAAGGAGGGAAGTGGGTATATATGTGTGAAATAATTTAATATAATCTAAAAAAATATAATCGTTAAAATATTTTAATGATTCTAATAATTTTTTACAATCTATTCAATGACTTTAACGTAAATATATATTTTGGTATCTATTATTATAAAACTACACAATAAATCATTATAAAGTACGGTTTGTTGAAGTAAAGTATATGTTGAGTTCCAAAGGATTGACACGTTTAAACAAAATTTTATTGGCCAAATATTATTATCTTTAAAAAACTTAAACCAATATTTCATTACTGTAGGTTTTGTAACCAAATATTGTATTGTACGTTTAAAGGGATTTATGCTTAAAAGGGTATCTTGTACACAAATTAATAATATGACAAATACAATGAATATGAAAAAATCGACCCCCAAAAGAAGAATCGCATAATGCCTTTAAATTGTCTATACATGCGTTATTGTAAGAGGCATTATGGGAAGAAATACTACAAACATTGTGTTGCAATTTATATTCTTCTAAAATTAACATAATCATATTATTTATATTTTGTGCAGTGTGCATCATCAAACATCCTATATACTAATATTCTTTTATTTTTATTTTTTATTAATTATCTATCCAGTGACAAATAATATTCATATAGCTATGTGTTTGCTAGTGATCCGACCATATATCATTACATATAGAAATTTTATGGTTCATAAATGAAAAAAACATTACATAAATTAGGTTTTCTTTTCTTATAAGATTTTGCAATGTCGCTATTGTGCGATTTACGTGAAACTCTACTAAATACGAGATTTAAACATATACATACATAATTTTCTAAATTTAAGCTTTCAGCAAATCTAAATGGAATTACTTCTGACAAGTTAAATCTATTAGGTTTTCCCTATTTCTATTTTGATTATACCGAGACTACTAGAAGATGTACTTGCATCTCCAGCTCTAGCTTTGGATCCAGTTCCGTCGACGATAGAGCCCTACTAGTAGACAATTGTGTTTATGTAGGATTGACACCAATATCTATTGGGTGCTTAGTTAATATATGTCTCGCAAACGTGCCATAACCCCTACCTTCAAAAAAAAGATTAGAAAGTTTAAAAAAATTGAAAATTACAAAAATTTAAATTAATTTTTTTAATTTATAATAAATATTCAAATTCAAAAATTTAAAAATTAAATCATACCTATTTTTGGAACTTCTTTGAAGATAACCGACACTTCACCCAAAAATAGTCTCCCTCTTTCCGTAAAAATTGGGGAGCAACTTACTTTTTTCGAAGCCCGCTCTTGAGTTGAGTAACCGGAGACAGAGGATGAGGATGAAGGGATAGGCGACTACCACGACCACGAGTTGAAGATGGTGTTACCGACTTATTTGCTTCCAAAATCGGTAGTAGTGGTGGTGTGTTCGAATCGTCCAACTCAAAATTAAGATCGATCAAATTTTCAAAATCAATATTAACGTCGAAATTAGGGGCTGAAGAAGTAAGAATTCTCCTTGACAACATTATTAGGGTAGGATAAAAAGCTAAAATGAGAAAATTGCTAAAGAAAATGTAGAAAGATTTAAAGAAAGCGAATAGTTGAGAATAGATGGAGAGAAGATTGAGATTTGATTTGAATAAAATGAGGGGATGTAAAAAATAAAAAAAAAATAAAAAAACTCTCCGTTGGGCACATCGTGCCACATGTCGATCGCTAGCGGCGGGCCCAACGGCAAGTTTTATTATTATTATTTATTTATTTTTAAAATAATAATATTTTATTATTTTTGTATTTTTTAATTAGAACTCTAGTAGTTTAATTATATAATAATTTTTTTAAAAAAACTTTTACTGCCTTTTTATCTGGTGGCCCTCCGGGTCGATCAGACTGATTTTTACCCAAAAAATACAATTCCAGCGAAGTATGCCTTGCCGACCACCGAGTTAGTTAAAAAATTCAAATCCAAAAAAATGTTAACCGGGCACGACCCTTCAAGCCTCAGGGCCGGCGACCCGCCATGTCGTCCGACTGTCATGCCGAAGGGGTGGCGGGCCATGCCGGTTGAAGGGCCACTTCGCCCAGCTCTACCCTTTCCATCAGAGTAGAAAATAAAATCAATGTTTGCCCAAGTCGATGCAAAATACGAAGGTGAATTGGATAAATAAAAAACAAAAAACTATAGAATTTGCTATAAAATTAGTGCAAAAATATAATTAACTACTAACTAATGTAGCAAAAAAAAATGTAGTAAATCATGAATATACATCATGCAGAGAACGCCATTAATGATAGAGAAAAGTAGTAGGAAAATTTCATACTCAAGTGTTTTTCATTAAGAATGTTTCACCTCATTTTGTACGAGAACAAATACAATACAATATTACAAGATAAACTGCATGTAATACACTTGAATATTTAAAGAGTTGCACTTATACAAAGAAATGGAAACAATTGTAAAATTTGGAGATGATACTTTGCAAACTCACAATAGAAATTCACCGTATAATATTTAATATTCTTAACACTTTCCCTTAAATTCATACTAGTAAGGATATGTTTTCTTAGAATCTTACTAGAAAAAACTCTGAAAAAACCGTAGTAAAAGAAAATGAGTATAATATTCTTATTTTGTAATCCACTTTGAGATGTTGACTCGTTAAAATCTCGTTAAGAAAAACCTTGTGAAAAAATCTTTGATGAAGGAAAAGAATACAACATGAATTATGTTTCCTTGATTATTGCATTGTGGTAACCAAATTCAATCTTCCACCATAACTTTTTAATTATCATAATCTGACAAATTATCATCACGAACTTGTCGAATGAAAACATCACCTTGTTGAAGATCATAACTGAATAGAATTTTTTCAAAGAGATGTTCTATTTTATCACTTTGATAAAACTTTCCTCCAATTGGCTATACCTGCAATATTATCTTCAAAATTCTTGTTGGCATTTATTTAATCGAACTTATCCACACACATGATGAATATATCGTCTGAAAAATCTAACAAAACACATGGATGAGTTACCTCATTAACTATCATGATTGCTAATTGGGATAAGTCTCTATGTGGATCAGATACATATATGCTTCGTCTGCATAACAAACTTAATAAGATTCTGAAGATTCTCAATAATTCAGCTCATATCCATTGTTACCCTTAGATTTTGAAGACGTGCTTGTTTTTATTCTAATGTCTTTCAAATTGTGAGCTCATAAATTTATTAATAGAATATAAAGTTTGATATTGTTAGCAAGATAAACATAAATGCATCTCTTGCATTTATTGTGGTGCTTCATGACCAAGTATTTCTTAAATTTCTTTAGGGGTTCATAATTCATTCCTAGGTAGTCATATTGAGGGTATATGCTTTATCCAAAAAATCTTTGAAGCACTTTTGATGTGTAACGTCATTGACGCACACAATGTTAATATTTTCAAGTGCTTAATAAGAAGATCTAACCACAATTCATTGTTATTTAGTATTCCAATTTATTTTTTAAGAAAATCACGGCTTTTGATAACTCTTCAAAAGTTCCAATAAAATCAAGAACCTTGTATAACAACATTGATATCATATCCATATCCGGATAAAAGGCATATATTACATAGCCCCCTTTACTAATCTTTGAAAATGTAGGATAAGTTTATGGGAATTCCCTTTGTCCATCTCAGATTCCATAAGTTCTTCAAGAATTTATTTCTCAAATAAGACGTATTTCAAACTTTCTTCTATTGTCAAACTTATTAAATAATGAAAAAGTTATTGCATCTACCACAAGAGAACATAGCTTCTTCATATCAACATCTGACCTATAGGTGAGTTCTTATGTGACAAGCCTTGTTTTGTATATCAAAGTATTTTCAATGAAAATACCCATTTGTATCCTACTTGTATCATTACACCACTTGGTGTTTGAAATACTTTTTGTTTTACAAGAGTTTTAAATCTGTGTGTATTGCGTCTTTTCAACATTGGCCAATGATTTCATATTTACATTATTTGGATGTAGATTCGGGATTATCATTTTTCTCCATTGATTTTAGCGCTCTATTATATGTAAAGTTATCGTCTACGATTATTTTATCATCATTTCCATCTTTTCCCGTGTGACATAACTAATTGAGATCTCTTAGTTTTCAGACGCCTGAAGTTTTTGAACTTTACATGGGTTTGTATCAATTATGTCAACACGCTCTTTTGGAGCTTTAATATCCTCTGTTTTAACCATCTTTAGTATTTGCTCCTATTCTTTTTTTGAGGATATTTATTCTTTTGGACTTGAGAGATCTATAACGCTTTAGTCGTGCCATAGTCGCTTTCGCAATGGAAGTTTGTCCTTCAGGTAATTGAAACACAAACTTACTTCTTTACGGTCAGTTAATATGTTTTGGCAATTTATTCAAAATCTTTTGCAAATGAATTATCTTTTGAACTTAAAGTTCACATTTTGAGAATCCCAATTTACACAACAATAATTCATTTAAAGAAGTACTCTTTTTCAAATGCTTATTTTCTCCTTCCTGATATTGGGAACACTGCCTCATCAAAAGGCAGTTGAAAATCTTTCATAAATTGATCTCCTCTTCAAATATTTCACAATAGTTGGAGATTCATACGCAACATATATCCTCAATATTATTTGAGGACCCATCTGTGTGGGATAGTGCTGGAGCAATTATCAAATATATCACATAATAAAAATCAATTTTAGATGGGAACTACTTGGTTCATGATCTTGAACCATTTGAATTGGGGAGATGCCTAATAACTATTGGGCTAATGCGTACCGCTTTTATGGTATACGTTCAATGCCTGCCCCGAGGCCAACATGGGGAGTTCAAACATATTTATGTGTATGCAAATATAATTGATCAACGATTAAACAAGATCGCTTTTCGTATGAACATAAACAATAAGATGCTCAATACATATTTCTTTTTGGCATATTATAATCATTAAAAAACTTAAGATTAACCAGCATTATCAAGAATGACCTTCTTGGTGAGAATTAAGCTTGCAATTGTATTATTTGTCCCAATATTTTTCAAATGTCAATTTGCGAGACTATAATTAACACATATGGGAGCACTGAATGGTCCACATTAAGATTTTTATCACCCGGATTTTGTTAAAAAATATCGGGGGCGTATATCCAGTTTATGGTCCTTGTTCCATTTATCGGACAATGCATGAAAATTTAATTTGGCTGAAATCTGTTTATTGTTCAAGTAGAACCTTACTACTGTTCTATTTATTAAAGCGAAATAGGACACGGAGTAAAGAATTTCTCGAGAAATGCAGCCAAAGCAATAATGCAAGCCTTTTCCAATTTTGATATAAAAAAATCCATATGTTTTATTGGTTCACATGCGTTTTATGTAACATTGCATTGATTATTATTTTTATTTTTTTTGGAAAATCCATTAACTGCAATTTTGAATCCAAATTTATTATGATATAAATTATATGTGTCCAACTCCATAACTTCCATCTAACTTATCCAACCACTTTATCTTATCCACCTTATTGAAACCTATAATATATTGGTTCATGTATTGTATTGATATATTTGATGATGAAGGAATGAAATGAGATTTATCCCATATTTCTCTATGTTATTTGTTTCTATATTTTATCATCTTTGCCTTATCTAATATGCATCTTGTGATCCCGCAGTTATTCATAACACATTATCAACACGACTCTACCATCGAGTTATTCATAACACATTATCAACAAGACTCAACCATTCAACGTATTCTTTGACTGTGTGCTCCTCTAAGATAGCAGGGTTGCTGCTCACCAAAAAGTTTTCCAGCTCATCGCGGTGGTATTCATATCCATCCAAAGGTATGTGATAAGAGGAATCAATACTTGAACAATTCTCTAGAAGGTCCAGGTGTTTCAAGTCCTGAAACACATAAATTTTACCTAGGGTGCTTGATAGAATGGTCAGCCAAATGCAAAGATATGGTTGTTGGCCGAGCTTCCACTAATCCAAACTTCTGAAAAATAAATAGAGGCATCAAATTAATATTTGCACCAAGATCACACAATGATCTATCAAACGTAGAATTGCCAATAGAGAAAGGAATAGTAAAACACCATGGATCCTTAAGCTTTGGGGTCAATTTCTTTTACAAGATTCAACTACATTCATCAGTTAGGGCCACTATCTCATAATCTTAAAACTTTCTTTTGTTGGACAAGATGTCTTTCATAAATTTGATATACCATGGCATTTACTCCAAGGCTTCTACAATGGAATTATTAATGTGGATAATCTTGAAAACATTAAGAAACTTCTAAAATTGCTTGTCTAGCTTGCTTTGTTTCAACCTTTGATGAAAGGGAATTGGTGGCATTTTCTCATCATTCGATTTAGGTAGTGACTCCATGGGTTTCTGATCAGCCTTTTTATTTATGTAGGGGCATGTCTTGGATTTTCTTCAATCTCTTTCCATTTCTTAAGGTTACAGTTTGACAATGCTCCTTGGGTTTACTTTGTGTTTTTAGCAAGACACCTTGTGGCCTTTCAGAAAGCTGCTTTGCCAATATCCCAACTTGTACCTCCAAATTTCTTATAGCAACAGACTGGTCCTTGAAATTATCTCTAGTTTCCTGCATGAAACTACACGAGGTCATGTCCAACTGTGCTATTATGTCTTGACTACTACTAGTAGTAGTGGCCAATTGCGTTATGAGGTCATCATTGAGAGGCTTGTGAAGTGGCCTCACGGTCTGAGGCTGCGGCAATGTAGAAATATGGGTTGTTGGATTCAAAACATATTGGTTGTTGCTCCAAGAAAAATTTGAATGATCATTTCTTCTTCGGTTAAAATTGATTTGCTCAAAGTTGTTCAGATATCTTTGTTCGTTTTCCATATAATTCAGTTGTTCCTTTGGGACGTCATCCATTGAGGTCCTCCTGGAAATGTTCTCGGGGATATACTCCCCCATATATTTCACATGATGGTTGTTGCACCATCATAACATGTTTTGGTGAAAGCCCTTAGGATACCGTCTCAATATTTGCATTCATACCATGCACTGTGGCGGCTAATGCATCAACCTTATCAATGTCATACCAATAGTTTTCTTATGATTTTATCTTTCATTTGGCCAGCGATAACAGTTTAGGTCCATGACTTAAAGCATAGTATAAGCCTAATAATAAGACTTCTTCATGAACGTTCCATTGGCGGCAACATCAATTTCTCTCCGCGTTGTACTCTCCGACCCGTTGTAGAATGCCAAAATTTGTCTCCAATGTGGCAAACCATGGTTTGGGCAACTCCTAGAAGATCTTTTAAACATTCCCATGCTTCATACAAGTCATTTTATATCTCGTTGTTTGAAAGAAGTTATCTCACTCAGGATTCTCGCCGTCATTGAAGATTGGAAGAATTGGATTAATAATTATTTCCTCAAGTCATTTCAAGTGCGGATGGAATCTGATGGCGAAGATTGCAAACATCTCCTTACCTTGTCTTGTAGAGAAAAAGGAAAGAGCCTGAGCCGAATGACTTCTTGACTTACTCTAGCATACTTCAAAGTGCCACAAATTTCAACAAATGCACGCATGTGCGAGTTTGGATCCTCAGCAGATGAGCCACCATATGTAGAATGTTGCTGCAGTAACTAGATTTTGATAGCTTCAACTCCAAGTTAATAGCTTGGATGCCAAGCCTTCAAATGGATGGAGTTTCCTTCTCAGCTTGAGAGGGAGCAAAATCCTCCATAGATCTATCATCCTCATTTGGTGCTATGGCCACATCACAAACATCTGTATATTTCTTTGTTGTCTTTGAATCTCTGTTTGAGCTATCATTCTTGCCTGAAAAGCCCGTTCAATCTTGGGGTCTCCCAAGCTTGAAGTTTCAACTTCGCACAGGTTCATGTACTACCTACAAAACACAAATGAAATGAAAGTAAAGTAATTGAAATAAAAAGAAGTCCAATCTAGCTAAAATTTCACTTGGTATTGATATTAATAAAACTAAACGATCCCCAAAAATGGCACCAAAAATTTGTTGACATATTCGCAATTGCACAAAATCGAACAACTAATAGAGTGATAAGAAAGAATGTTGAACCACGAGGATTGTAAATTGATAAGCACTAAAAATAGTAAGTTTGACACAATTTGGGCGAATGACAAAGTGTTGAATGTTAAACTATTTGATAAACATAAACATGTTTAGACATAACATGCAAAATGAAGCTATTTTGGGTATTTTTCATTTTAAGATGCACATAATGTAAATGATAACTTCACTTGGAGTAGAGATCCATGGTAAGTAACTTCACCACTTAATGTCCTTTGAGAGTTTCTTCTTCAATTTATCCTTTTAGTCATTTGTCTAGTTGTTTCTTTTAGTAGCTAATCTGCCTTGGGTAATACCTCCCGTTTCTCAATATGTAAGTGTTTCTCTCTCGATGTCACACATGAACATACCGAAGGCATTACGGTTAGGAAATCCTGTTACGGTGGAAACAACCCCGTAGACATTCTCATGCCATTGACAATTATCATTAGTTCACCAAGTCTAGCATGATCTTCGACCCACAAATGTTTGCAATACACGTGCAAGTTAGGTAGAAAGCACGATAAAACCAAACAACATCAACAAACTCTCCGAAAAGCTAAACATTAAAAATAAACTCCCTACGTCCACCAAGGGCTATATCATGCCTTTGAACAAGGTTATAACTCATGCTCAATGTAAGGGTTTCATGAAAATATGCAACACCGATGTTCATATTCATAGGAAACACAAGAAACTCTCTTCAAAAACGTTGCTCGGATGGGAGCTCCTCTTCTCCTATCCAAGTCTCCCATATGTCATGAAGAGTATCTTCTATCAAAAGCTTAGAGCCAACATTATGGGCGAAATGGTCAGCCTACAATTTCATTCCCACCATCGTGTACTTATGGTTTCTAGATTGGAGTTCCGACTTGTAAATTTGAGGCCACGACTGTGTGATTCGGATAATTTACCTCAATTTCTTGATTTATGAACACATTCCTCAAATCCTGGAAAAATACAAAATATACATCTAAAATGCACCTTTAACCATTGAAGATAAGCAGGTTTAAAGTATAAATATTAACATTAAATTGGTACAAAATCAGCTTATCAAATGCCTAACAATAGTTCTACCCAAAGATTAACACAAAATCAAGGACACACTTTTACATGCATCAACTAAGATTAATGCGACCTAATTCTCTTCAAAACAAAGAGATTTCTCTCAGGTTCATAAAATAATCAAATAAAATCCCTCATTACTAAAAAAACAAGTTTGGCATTTTTAGGCGATAATTTTGACGAACTTAAAACTCTACTAATCATAATTTAAAACATCCTAAAATAATAAGAGCCCTAACTTGGTCTAAGAAGCATATCTCTTAGGAGGCCTTGTAGCTCTCCTTTTCCTATCCTTAGCATGCTGATAATCATCTAAACCATCTCATTAAAATTCAGAGGAAGATCTTGCAGGTTACTTGTTCCTCTGAATCATTCTGATTAGAACTCTCAATTTGAGACTCTAGATTCTCAAGTTGACAATGTTCACTATTTTTACCCTGTTCCACCTCAAAATAGGTGATCTGACCATTCTGTTAATTAATTTCAGAACCATTTGTACCTTAAGAAGCTTTATTAAGGCAAGGAAAATCCATTCATTAGACACAATGTCCCTACTTAAAAATATCATATGATCATTAAACCCTATTTTCCACAACCTATAGTCTAGCCTTTAACACCTTCTTGATACCCCACGAAAATTCATTTAGTTAACCTAGGATCTTTTCCTTTCTTTTATGTGAGCATAAGCCGATATACATTGCAAATGAAGACGGAAGAGTCATTAATGATAAATCTTTTAGATTTGTGCTAATAATGGACTAAATCGAAATGACTCTATTTAATTACAGTGCTTCTATAAGTGAATTTGCCGGAACTCAATACATCAAATGATGCAATGCATATTGAGTTAAACGAAAATAACATCTCTGTATAATTACAAGGGTAATGCTACGTACATCTGAACCCCCGAATCCCAACTTAGTTAAAAATATACTGTGTACGTTGTGTTATGTTGTATTGTTGGTGTGAGCAGAAGCCGCACAACCAAATTCTAAGATATTTAAGTTTCTGTCAGATCATAGTTCTTTGTGACACTGAAAGTTAATAGAACTATTAGGACTATGGTCCACCTAATAAGTTGTTGTGCTTAAGGCTTCATTACAAAATGGTTTATTAAATCCAGAGGTAGAAATTAAACATCTAACCTTATCAAGTAAAGTCATATTCATTCTCTCAGCTACTCCATTTTATTCAGGTGTATATCTTACTACTTTTTTTTTTTCCATGTAATCCCATTTTCAGTAAAAAATTTATCAGCCTCTAAGTTACAAAACTCTAATTCATTATCTGTTCTAAGATATTTAATTTTTCAATCAGGCTGATTTTCTATCAATTGTTTCCATTCCTTCAACTTTATGACTTTATGATCTTTAGTTTTCATCAAGTACACAAAAAGTTTCCAACTTAAGTCATCAATAATGGACATAAAATTAATTGTTCCCACCATAAGTAGGAACTAACTCGGGACCCCACAGATCAGGTTATATATAGTCCATAATTCCCTTAGATAAGTGTTCACCCTTAGGAAAAAATTATATGTGGTTTTCTCATGACACAATACACACATACTCAAATAGAGCCCTTCATGCAAGATTTCTAGACCATTTTGACTCATATGACCCAATTTAAGGTACCATTTTTTTAGTTGGATCCAAATTCAGTGTATTAAGCACAATGAGTTGAGTTTTATATTCCTTTGCCAATTTACTTCAATAAAGTATAAATCATTCTTCTTCTTTCCCTTTATGGTAAGTTTCTTATATTTATAGACCGCAAGGATTCTACCACCATGATATTCATATCCTAGGTTATCCAGTGTTCCTAAAGAAAATAAATTCCTTTTAATTTAGGTATATACCTAACATTTGAAAGCGTTACTATTTTACCTTATTCTACCTTTAAAGATATTTTTCCTATGCCCATATCTTACATGCATAGTTATTTCCCATATAAATAGACCATGATGATGAAACCATGGAAAAAAGTGTAGGGTGTGCGTGTGCTTTGCCTAATTTTCTTGATTTATACCAAACAACTATTGGAGAAAAGAGATACAAAGAAACAAGTGCTAGTATACTCGACTGTAATCCCCAAGAATTGTTTATATTTCTCATTGACCCATTGGCCTATTTATAGAGTTTATACAAGGATATATTAGTACTTTTACATGGCCATGACCTTTAGTTGCATTACTTACTTATGGGCAGTGATGGTTGCTTGCTATCCTTTTTGTCGGTCACTCAAGGGGATAGGTTTGTCAAGCGGCGATTGTCTCATCCTTGTCGGGGGAATGCATTTACCAGCCTATAGGGTGTTGTGAGTGATACGAGAACATCATCCTCAAGATTGTGTAATGTGATAGCTAACCACATGCGCCACTTGTGGGCAAAGGTAGTCAAATGGGGGATGCATGTGCCCTTCTCTAAGGACCTCGTCAATAGTGCAAGGTCGTCTTCCTCGAGCCCAAGTGATGCAGAAGCATGGGGTAGATTACCTCCAACATGGCTAGTCCTCGAGATAGCTTATGTACTTGCCAAATTTGCTATTCTCAATAAAGGATGTACTTGACACTTAGTGGGCCATTCGCCAACCTTGTTCCATCTCACATCATGTATCACACAAGTTTAAGGATTATAGTTATATTGTAATACGTAAGGATTGTTAATACTACTCATATCAACAAGGTGCAAATTCCTTTTCAGAAGCCCATCTATGACAAACTCCAAAGTTAAGTGTGTTGGATGACGAGTAATATTTTTATGGTGACCCCATGGGAAGCTTCCCAAGGTGCGTATGAGTGAGGAGAAAGTGTGTTGGAAGGACAATTGTTTGTTTGTGGGGACCGTATGGGTTCAACAAGGGTGGGGTAAAGGATTCTCATGCTGCCATAATGTCCCGTAAGGAAATCGGGGCATTACAAATGGAATTAGATCCAAGTTTCAACCGTGTATGGATGATTAGTCTTAAGATAATTTGTCGAGCAATGAGGATGTTGCACTATAAATGAGTGGTGATTATAATACCTAAGGATTGTTGATACTTCTCATACCAACATAGTGCACCTTCCTTTTTCGGGAATCTATCTATAAGAAACTCCAAAGTTAAGCATGTTGAATGGGGAATAATATTAGGATAGGTGACCCGCTAGGAAGTTTCCTAGGGTGCGTACGAGGGAGGACAAAGTGCATTGGAAGTGTATATGCTAGTTTGTGGTGCTAGTATGGGATCAACATGGGTACACTAAAGGACTTTTATGCTACCATAATGTCCCTCAAGGAAACCAAGGCATAGCCCATGAATTTTCTTCCAGCCATAACATTTTATAGTGTGCCGATTAAGTTTTTGTTTGCTATGCTTCATTACCTTCAACCGTATTCACTTATTTCGTGTGGATTGTGGTGCTTCACCAATGCTAATTCATTTTCTTCTTGTGCTCTGCTCATTTGCATGTGCCACACAATCAATTGCAATGTCTAATTTCCCATGCAGGCCTATGTCGATGTTTCTTGCTATTAGTTCCAGGGCTCTATACCCACCAATCAGACGAAGATTATAATGAATTTTGGGAAGTGAAAGTAAGTGGGGGAACCATCATCGTCCATGCAGCCAAAGAAGGGTTCTCTCGCGTAGAAGTAGGAACCCCCTATCGATGCCAGTACTCCCTCTACATCCAATCACACTTATGTGAATGTACAAGCTCACACGTGCCTTGCTGACCCTTTGAAATATATGAGACATCCAATGACTCGCTCAAGGACCAAGAAGATAAAGGAAACACTTATCGTTAATTAAATCAAATTAGAAACAATTAAATATTGGTCCACTTATCATTAAATTGGGCCAAAATTAGATTTCATATAATTTTGGTAATTTCCTATTTTGTATGGATTAAATTAGGATGGACTTTTTACTTAGGTAAGGTCCAATTTTCATGGGATTTAAATCAGGTAAGACTCTAAATAAAACTAGAAAATAGAATCCTAGTCTATTTGTCCTTTGTAAGCCTATTTGAAGGCCACAAACTCGCGACTTTTCTTAAGATTTTTTCGATTTTAATGTTATGAACTTGAGAGGAATCTCATTATTTATTTGAATTCCTAACACTAAGAATTAGATTGCATGCATCCTAGGGTTTATGTGAATGTTGGTTCTATCATTTTCATGTCGGTCATAAAGTAGATGATTGGGCATATGTTTGCTTTGTTTCTAGCGTAGCAATTGGCTAGGGGTGATAATTCTCAAAAAATCCTCTCCTGCTCGGAGTGCAATTTGGATGAACAATATTTCGTCCCTAATGAGCCCACCGATTCACTGTTCAACCATCTCCCATCCGGCGTAACTCCACTGTGTCTGTGCTAACCCGCTAACAGACACTCCTCACTTCCAGGGATGCCTCATGCTCCCGGGTAGCATCCTATACTTCCATTCTCTTCTCTTGCCTTCCCTTCCAGCGCTATTCCCTTCTACTCACACCTACAGCCCAGAGATCGTACCCAATGATCTGTGTACCTCATACCAATGGTTCATCAGTGGATTATTCCATCCCACCAGGAAAAATGGCTGTGGGGAGCAACTATTCGAGCTGGAAAGGCAGTTTACATACACTAACAGTGAACCAAGCATGAACATCCACTAGCAAAAACCTGCCCTGGTGTCTCTTTTACAGAAGCATTGGGAGCTCAAAACCTAAGACCTGTCGACGACTGCTTAAGTCCATGGGAAAACCCAAAGGGGACGTACGAGAAGAAAACTTTCCTCTTCACAAACTTTCCCAACAAATGCTCTCTATATAGGGTCGAGAGTCTGCTAAAGAAATAGGGGACCTTAAAGAGCCTCAGATTTGTTAGGAAACATGCAAGAATGGGCTTCCTTTTGGTTTTGCTGAGTGAGGATAATCGAGACACGGACACTATGTTGTATCGTCTCAATAATATCTTGTTGGGATCCTTCAAACTTAAGGAAAATCCAGCCAAATTTCCTAAGGAGGTAACCAGAAAGCTGCCTCCACTTCCGATGATCTCGACGTACAGGATGGAGAAGATCCCAACAAATAATCTAGGTAAGATCCAAGTGGGATATGCATCCACAAGTCACGTACCATTTAATTCAACACATCCTCAAACAAAATTGTTGCCTGATCAAAAAGGGATTTTCTCGACTTTGAAATTCAAGACATCAAGGAAACTCCCTCTTGGTTATATTTTAGCTGTATGGGTACACTAAAAGTAAAGGATGGGTGGTGTGACCTAAAATTGGCTCTTAAGACGGCTAGATACCTGAATTTGATAGTCAATTCTATGAGAGCAGGAATAATTCTCACTTGGGAAGAGGAAGATCATGATGTCAGGAACCTGATGAATAATGATATGAAATGGCTCGCAAATTGGGTCTCTGGTACGTCTCCCTATATGGTGTCCTCGGTGGTATCGCCATGTCTGAAATGTCTTATATGGATAAAGATATATGAGATCCCTATACAAGCCTAGGATACCTCGTTTCTGGAGGAAATTGATGGACAATTGGGGACTTTTGGTCCGCATTGACGATGCAACCTTAAAGCGGTGTTACCTTGAGGCCGCACAGTTGTCGATTGAAGTGTACACTGGTTCACAGGTAACTCCTACATTATCTATTGAAATTGATGATAAACCTTATGTGTTGGATATTGTGGATGTCAAATTCAATGGTACTGTGTGGCAAGACAATGCTGGGGATTTGTCTGACAATGGTACCAATGTGAGTCAGAGCAGTGTTTATTAGATTAATGGTCTGACACCATCGAAAATGAACTTGAGATTAAATAGGCTCATCAATGTGATACTGTGATACCTGTACCTGAACAAGTTCCTGTATGAGTATTAATGGTTTAACCTTTTTTTCAGTTAAGCCAAATATATTGTAAAAAGTAAATACAAAGTTATGTACAAGTTTCCTTGGTAAAGGAAACTATAGAAAGAATGAAAAGAAAACTAAGTAAAAAAAAAAAAAGAAGGCCAGAACAAAGAAAATATAAGGATAGGAGCATGCCTAACATCATATCTATCTTTGGCTACTCGGTCAAGTACACAACAATCTACCCTGCAACTCACTTTACATACACAATTTGATGCTTCACCCCTCACCTCGGGAATATAGCTTAAGGGTTGTGCTGGTACATGGCTCCCCTAACTTCATAGTTGGCCAAGCAACTCAGTATTTAGATCATTGCCATCAACATATCAGTAAGATTCACCATAATCAAAGTCCTGACTGCCAACTTATCAATTTCAATTTTTATTTGGAGATTGGTGTTGTGTTATCTCCTAAGGCCAATCACCTTAAGCCAATGTATTAACACTTTAATGTTGTATATATGATTGTAGCAACCTTCACTACTTGTTTATTTATAACATATAAAATAGT